>VXBA01002640.1:472450-580084 GCA_013399895.1 Serilophus lunatus | reverse complement strand
CAACATCCAGAAATATTTAACTCTCTTTGCCTTAGCATTTAATTGCTAATTGACCTTGTTTTAAAATCAAAGGACTCCTCAGTATTTTAGCACTAAGCAATGTCCTGGGATTGACCCATGGGAGGGTGAAAATAAAAAGGGATAGCTATTTAAAAATACAGTAGCAATGCTATAAATTTAAACACCAGAACACCAGAATTAGAGTGGAAAAAGCACTCATTAACAGAAAACAAAAATGGAATTAAAAGATATATTAATTTGCCATACAATCAAGGAGTGCAATGTCTAGCAGTGTTATTTCATTTTTATAGTTCATCTTTTGCATATTTTACATATAGTTTATTTGTATCTGTACTCAATTTTGAGGATGTAAACATTTTTTCAGCTAAACTTTATTAATATTTTATTATTAAAAAAGACCTCTAAAATTTCCAAAGTCACCTCCACAGCCAAGATGCTCAGTGACACTAAATTTAATGAAAAAACAAAAACACGAAACACAGCTTTACTTTGAAAATTTAAAATGTGAAATTGAACATATTGTTAAATTAAGCTGCAGTTTTATGGAAATGTTAGTGAGCTGCACCAATATTTTTATCTTTGATAATTTTTATTCACAGCACCAGTAACTGTAGCTCAGACTCAGTCAGCACCTGCACAGAGAGTCCTCAGGGTGTTCACCTTTAGGGAGTCATTATATTTGGATTGACTTTTTTTCCCCTGCAAATTTTTCACCAAAATTGATTTTTTTAATCTTTTAGAGCACTGTGCATTTTAACAGACTTGTGGTTTTTGGTCGAATATGTCACTTGTGCCAGTTATTTCTCAATCAGGAAAATAAAATAAAAATAAAATAAGAACAATTGAATTGGTAAGAACTTTACATGGCCCACATTGAGCACTGCTGGGTATGAAATGTTAATGATATGTCTGTTTCCATATTTATAATCTGCTGGAAAATGAGCATTTTTTCTTAAATTTTGAGTATTTGTTTTCACCTGAAAAAAAAAGTGAAATAAAATCCAGAATATCTGCTACCATTTTTGTATCCATATTCAGCCCCAAATTCCTGTGTCATTAAACTTGGTATTTGCCAGATCTTTCTCAAGTTCTTTGCAGCTCAGGCTCTTGATCAGCCAGTACATTTTGTTAGGTTTCTATTCCTGCTTCCAGGCAGGCTCACAGCACTACAAGAAGTTTTTTCCCCCTAATTTACTTTATGTTCTGAGAAAAGCCAGAACCTCAGAAGCAGACACAGGAAGAGATGGTAAGGGAATGGAAGATAATACACTTTTTTTTTTTAAAATCACTTAATTTTTAAAAAATCACTACTTACTAGTAATTACCATGTGTGTGCTGTCCCTCACACAGACCTGGCCATAAGTTTGGGGAATGAAAATGGAATTCCAAGGTGTGTTTAATGGAGCAGGACTGGGTCACTATTGGATCAGAAGGATGTGTTGAGTGAGGATGCACACAACTATTGTTCACAATATCTCCAGGCCAAACTGACATTCAAAGCACCTGTCCAAGTCCTTCAGGGGTTATTTTCCATCATCCTTATGTCCATATTTGTGCCTACCCACCTCTTATCCCACCTTCTTTTTGCTCTGACCCCAGGATGTTTTACAGGCAACTGAAAACAAAATATAGTTGGGCTCTGGGTGTTACTGGTACAACTGGTTCTCAGCTCCCTCGGATTAATGAGGTGCCTTGGCTATGGAGCCAAAAGGAGTTATTCTCTTAAAAGCTGCACAGTTCCTCCTTAAGGCCCCAGATGGGTAATTATGTGAGAAAACCAGCAGCAGTTGAAAAGAAAGTTTCTAGGCTAAGTCTCTGTGGCAAAAGGTTTGAAAACATGAGGAGCTTATACCCCAAGACTCCAAAAAAAGTCAAAGCAAAAAATACCCTACGTTGTTTTCTTCTTGCTTTGTGACTTAAGTTCATTTCGTGAATGTTCAGGGCTCTGAACTCACTTTTCAACGCATGGGTTTGGCATTGCTAATGTAAATAACTCAGTAATTAGCACAAAGTGTCCATTTATTTTGGGATCCAGTAAGTCACTAAGTTATGAGAAGTATTTCCCCATGTGAAAGTCTTCATGTATTGTCACACTACATGCTGCACCAGTACTGCAGGCCCTCAAGTAACTTCACTCTTGTAAGTTTTCAGTTCAAGGTAAAAAAATAAAGTAAAATCAGATAAAGCTTAAAGGTCCATTATGTCCAAGAGTTTTTTAAAATTCCTTCTAGAAACTGGTCTCAAACGCTGATGCACTGTTTGTGTCCATATTTTGTATGTTATATTGCATTAATAAGGAGAGAAATTGCAATTCACATTACCATGTAATTGTAATTCTAAGATATGAATTGCTTTTGATTGCAGACTGAGCTAAAATAATTGAACTGATTCCACACAGGCTGATCTTTTGGAAGCTGGAAATGATGTTTTTCGACTTTATCTCCTTTGCATGGTAGGATGAACAGTGCTGCTGGCTGATAGCATACAAGGGAAGCCACAGAGAGAAATCTCCCCTCTCAATTTATACCCCACATTATCTTATATCTGCTAATATTATCCTTTCTGGATTTATCCTGGAAAATGCACAATGACTCAAATCACAATTTCTGGGCTGGCTTTTGGCACCATGTACATAATTTTGTGTAAGTATTTAAGAGAAAAAAAATCAACCCTATGTGCCTACTTCTGTCTAGAAGTTTCCAGTTGGTGAGCACTGCACTGACTGGGGATTTACTCTGAATCCATTTTGTTACATTGGATCATATTGATTTCTATGTACACCGACACCATTCCTGTACCAGTGAGCTTTGTGCCTAAGTACAGCAAGGGGTGGCAACTCACTGAGCACTGGCAGGACACAGAGGCTCCCTCACCAGGGTCTCTGAACCTTTAGCCATAATACAAGTGAGATCTCAAACACACACCTGAGTTACATGAAAAATTTATGCTTTGACCTGCTTGAATCATATGTTTCTGAAATCATAGAAGACCAAGGAGGTTAAACTCAGCTTGTGAGTTGCCACATCAAACCAGCCTGAGGTGACACACAGAGACACTGGGTAAATTCATTCATCCCTAGGAATTTCCACACAACAACCAGGATGAACATCCCCTGGCTATACAACACATCCTGGTCATGCCCAGGGGGTGTTCATCAAGTTGCACATAACAGTAACAGATTTTAGCCAATATCAACATTAATTAGGCTGTCTCAACTAATTATTGACTTGTTTACTATTTCTCCCCTAAAGATACAGCTCCTTATGGTTGGAATACATGATGTTCTGTTGAAATTTAAGGGTGGCTCCTCCTGACTGACCAACACTAACAAAGTGTGGCTCTTCAGGGGGTAAATGCTCTTCCCAAGGTAAAAGACATGAACTACAAATAGGTAGGACTGCTCGTCCTACCATGCAAATGGATTACAAACAGCTTCAGTCCTAGAGAGGTCACTCTGACTTCAGTTTAACTTCACTTAATGAAAATAGAAATATTAATTTTGATGTAATGTCAATTTCTTGCACATAAAACACTAAAACAGGATTTTAAACGAAGTAGAAATCCCATCCATTTCAGCTAAGACAGCAATTTGGGATCACCTTAGCACTTCATACTCAAGTTGCAACCACTGTGCTTTCACAGATATTGACTTGAATTATGAGGTGCTGAAAGTTCCTTTTGCATTTACAGGAGTGATTACATTTAATCCACTCAAATCCCATTACATGTTCACCAGTTACTCCCCTCCTTCAGGGGTCTTTCCCTAAGACTGATGGAGACCTGGACAGGTGAGTACAAGGCAGGACAAACTGTCAACAGAGAAGGGCATGAGAATCTTTCTGGGATATCTCAGCGTGCCACTGTGACAGAGTTAAGATTCATATTCACAGCAGAAAGCAGGAACACACAGAGAGGGAAGTTTTCCCAGGAATACTGAACTGAGGTGTGGTTGTCAGTGTTCCACCACTGCAAGGCACTCACAGAAGTTATTCTGATTCATACAGCAACTTATAGGAGAAATCTATTATTGCTATTTATTGTGTGCATATGTGAACAGTAGAGCTTCAATTCTTGACCTTTATCACTGGCAATTTCTTGCCTGGCTCCCCACAATTTATAGAGAGGAAAACATGCACCCATCTAAATGTACGAAAGCACACTCCCTGCTATCCTCTGCTCTTTAATGAAATTGTGACTCTGAAAGTAAAATGTGACCCTGTGGATATGAACAGTACCTACCAGGCCCTGGGTACCTCCAAGACGTGTTTGTTGAAATGTAAAAGGATAAGCTGTCAGGGAAGGTTGGTGAAGGTCTTTTGCACAGTGTGGTGTAACAGCACTCGGCAGTTTCAGAGCCATTTGCATCACTTAAAGAAGCCAATTTATGTTGTTGCAAACAGAGCCATTCCCTGCCTTACAGGAGGTGGTTGGTATACACAAACAGACAAGCTCACGGCAGTTTTTTTAAAAGTCATTTCATTCAAAGTACATCATGTCTCTGCTTTATGCCAATGGCAGTAAAATATTCCACTCATTTCTAAGAGTCCTCCACTCCAATTCACCCTCCCTTCCTCCTTATGTCCAGCTGTCACTCTGTTCAAGTGACATTGGTGTTATTCTAGTTGTTTTAGAAGGTTTTCTAGTTGTTTTAGAAGGGCAATACCAAAAAAGGTATTCAGTTTGGAAAATATGTTATGTGTTCTTGGAACTGCATATAAGTGGTGACCTCATGACTTTAAATACAGACTCTGAAACCTAAGAATTTTTGCAAAAAAATCGTAAGATTTTATACTCATTTTGTTAATCCTGCTCATTTAGAGGGACTTGAGGAGACTTCTCATTTTGTTCCTTTTTTTCTTAGCATCTATTCCTTGGGTGCTGACAGCACTGGTCAGGGTTGAAGGCAGTGGTCACTTCTCTGCGGAGTCTCTGACTCAGCTCCACCCCAGAGCAGCTCTGTCAAAAGGTTTCCCTTTTCACCTGCAGCTCCTGATTCCAACCCTCTCTTCCTCCACCAGTCCTCAGGCCTTGGCACTCACACTTCTGTTGGGACACTGTCCACAACCACAAACCAGACCTGTAACAGGGACACTGTTGACTTGTCCAGAACAACTTCCATAATGAGTAAGACCAAAGGTCTCCCACATCCAGCATCTCCCAACAACAGCCTGTAGCACATGCTTGGAAAAGGAATATCAGCAGAACAGGCAGAGGAAGACTCTTCCTAGTCCCAGGACCACCACCAGCATGTCTTCAACTCCTGCACAGCTATGCATTTCCTATTTCCATATATTCTTAGTGCAAATTGGATCAGAAGCAATCAGGACAGGGAGCTTTCTCTTACATCTATTCCAACACTGTCAGTCTCTGCATCAACATACATGGAGAGGAGAGGGCACAGATTCCTTTTAATTTGAACTGAGCTGGGGAGGTTTTCTTGTCTCATCAGCACTGGATGAAATAAATCCCTGCTGTCCCTATGCTGACACGTCCCATCCCATACACACCACACAGCAGAACAAAGGCTCTCCTGCTCCTTCCAATACCCATGATGTGGCTTTAGCTTTAAATATTTAATAGCTTCTTATATTGCCTAACTGGACTAGTCTCGCTCTTTCCAGTTTGCAGTTGTTTAGCCAGTGTAACATGCTCCTTTAAAAAAAATCTGTCTCCTTACAGATATTTTTTTTAATTGCTTGGTCTCTTTGGTTCCTTTGCTCTTGTATTTTTTAACTTGTAATTTCATTTCCCATTTCTTGTTTGTGTTTAGTACACAGTCCCTGAACTATGCTTTGCCTTTTGATGAATGTTCCCTCTGGTAAAACAGTGGGACAACAGCCCAAGCAGCCACTGTCAGCCAGACTGATTCCCGTGGTTGGAAGCAGAGCCTCTCTTATTAGTGTAATCAACTTTGCGTCTTAAAAGAACATGCCCCTCACTGATCTACAGTATGCAGCTGGTGATTAAATTCCAAAAAATTCATTTCACTAAGACATTTTGTTCTATTTAGTCCTCCTGGGATATCACATGGTCATTCAAAAATTGTTGATATGGACTGTTCTGTCACTAAAAGAAGCTGAGAAAGCTCCTAATACAGACACACACACATTTCTTTTGAAGCGGACTACAACACACATTGTAAAAATAGCTGAGGAGAAAGCAACAGTGTCTTAATGGCTGAAAAAGAAAACAATAGACAAACCTAGTAGAAAAGTAAAAACAACACATGCCATAAAAAAATTCAAATAATCCCCTCAAACAACCAAAAAACCCAGTCAAAGACTGGAAAATAGAATTGCAAAGTGTCACTGGAGACAGTCACGACGGATGGTGAACTCAAAAAAACATAGCACCACAAACAGAATGGTATCTTGAGCTCTCTGCAGAGCCTTCACTACGGGCTTTTTGACAGTTCACTCCAGGCCTTCTACTGCAAATCTTTGTTTCATCTTTGTGCCTCTTAGTTCATAAGATTTGTTATAAAAAAAAATCATTCCTGTGCTAAACATTCTTACTCTACTTCATTTGTAGTAGATATCAATATATATATTGAGATTTATGTCACAAAGATAGTGAGCAGCTGCAAATTGTAATTATAGCTCATGGTGTATTCCTTGTTCTGTTACATTAGCAGTGTAACCACCACATTACACTATCAATGAAATATTCGTCTTACTGAAATTAAATACTACGTGTTTCTGAAAACTCTCCTCTATAGCCAAATGTCAGTCATTGTGGAATGATGGCTTGGAAGTGGGAAAGATCAGAGAAGCCAATAGAAACATTCTACCCACTGGGGACAGGTAAAATAAGAGACCTCATTGCCTTAAAACTGAAACAAGTACTTAAATTTTCTGCTCCCCCGAACCCTGCCTAAAACTCAAATGTTCACTTCTTCATGTGTCGAGAGTTACTCAGGAAACTGTATCCTTGTCAGACACTGCAGTACTATTATTCTCTCTGCTAAAGTACTGTAAATTCATGAATGATGAGTAAAAGTCTTAATTTGGCTGGAATATCTATATTTATCTGAAAAAGGAAATTATCATCTTGCTTCAATGCTGAGACAGCCTTCACTGACTGGTGGTATGAATTATATTGCACTTCCCCCTGTGCCAGGGCTCCAACTTGTAGCAAACTGTTGGTTCAATAAAGGATTTCAGTTTGGGTGAAGCAGATTTTTTCCTTTAACAGCTTCAAATTTTTCTTTTCTGGTTAAATCTCCAAGTTTTGTGCTTATGCTTTCTGATATTTCAGGTTGTGAACTGTTCTTATCCTACTGCAGGGAGAGCCAGGTGTTAAAACCACTTTCACCATCTGAGATAAAAAGAGCTTCCTGCCCAAACTGATGGGTTTTTAGTGGCCCGGGATGATTTGTGCCAAATTTATGCGTGTCTCTGAGCTGGAAGGTGGATGGTGTCTGGGAAACGACAGGAAGTGTGAACAGGCTTCATAAACCTGCCTCACAAATAAATCAGGCACACAGATGCTTTCACTAACCCAAAATATGTTTTGTTTCCTTCTCCAAGTCATAAAACAAGCATTTTATTGTTTTGGGGACTGATGATCTGAAACCAGAAACATTTCTACAGTCAGTATTCGGCTGAACGTTGCACTCAAAAGGTCTAATTGCAAACATCTTGTATTTATTTCATAGAGTTGTAGTTTTAATGGGCAGATGGACAAAGAGAGAAAGTGAACAAATTCCCCCTGGGGGGCAGTGGAGGGACAGCTCCAATCTCTGCTCTCTGTGACAGACCTGAGGGAACAGCAGGAGCCGTGTCAGGGGAGGTTTAGGCTGGATATTAGGAAAAGGTTCTTCCCCCAGAGGGTGGCTGGGCACTGGAACAGGCTCCCCAGGGCAGTGCTCATGGTCCCACGGCTGACAGAGCTCAGGAAGCATTTGAACAATGCTCTCAGGGACAGGGTGGGACTGTTGGGGTGTCTGCAGGGCCAGGAGTTGGACTGGATGGTCCTTGTGGGTCCCTTCCAGCTCAGGATACTCCATGGTTCTATAAAACAGCCACTGTTTGAGAGGAGCTGTACAAGGCCCTCTCACTCTGTCATATCACTCTGAAGAGATCAAACAGAAGAGACAAGAGGACACCTTCATGCTGCATCCCAAACACCTTCCTAAGTGCAGCAGAGTCCAGAGCTGAATCCACAGTGAACCTCCTTCGCATTTCAGAGGTACCAGAACTGGACTCTAATTTTCTCAGGTTTTGTTTAAATCAGAGCATAAGAACAGCATTTGGTGTTCACAAAAGCCAAACTGCAACAAGCTTCAGGAGCTCACTGCAGCAATTCACCCTGAGGGACAGACCCTCCCTGGCTACCGTGGACTCAGAATCATCACAACATGAGCTGCCCTCAGGAAGGTCCAGTACCTCCTGTCCCATCCCTCTTCTGACCAGGAATGGTGGTCTCCTCCCTGAAAACTCTTGTGACTGTACTGTACTTGAGAATGGAATGGGAAAAGCAGATTAATTGGGTTTCCATTAATGGAATGTTAACCTCCTTGCTCATCAGAAAGAATGCAGATCACGACTTTTACAAATACATATCTGTGATTATAATCATGATGCTTTATGAAAAAGAACAACCATTCTGGCTGGAAATTAACTGTAAATTTCCACACAAACCTGAAATCTATTTTAAGCCAAGTGCAGTATGTGACTCAACAAATGTCAATTTGATATGTGGTTGCAAGAAATCAGATATAAATTTGGGTAATGCTTTCACATAGTCATTTACTAGCAATTAATAAAATATTAAAAAAAAAAATAGAGGGGGAAAAAAGCTTTTCCTGGGACTGAGCACAGTTCCATCTCATTAAATTCTTTTCTTTTTAATGCAATGTTTGTCCTCATTATTTATCTTCATTTCATAACAGAACACTTGTTCTCATGAAAACACAACTCTGTTCTCACACCCTTTCACAGCATGTGCCAAACTTTGTCTCTGACATACTTAGTTTTGCTGGTATTCCACTTCAACTTGGAAAAACTAGTTACTGAATGACATGGGGGAGCCATAAACTTAAGCACGAGATGCTCCTGGTGCCAACAAGTTCTCTGTAGGATCTGTTACAAAGTCAGCTGAGCTTCTGAGCCTTTGAAAAACAACCACTGGTGAAACTTTTTGTACCCACACAGCAAATATTTACTGCTATTAGAAAGTCTTCATTGTTTAGATAGGAAAACAACTTCAGCCTTGTAAGCACTTTCTCACAGTGCAGACCTTCCATTTTTACAAAACCAGGTACAGCCATGTCTGCAACTTAGAACAGGTCTGCTTGTAGTCATGATTTATACAAATCACAATTTATACCAATCAGAACAACTATTTGTTCATGGAACCGCCATTAAAAGTTGATGGGTTGGGGGAGAGGGCAAAATTAAATCTCACTGATCATTTCCAAAAATACCCCTGCAGTTCTGCTTATCCAACCCCAAGTTCTGTAGGTCAGCACGAAGAGCACCTATTTCACCACTCCCAAGGCCAAATCCTAAAAAGGACTCTCTGAGAACCTCAGTTTTCGCTGCTCTTCCGAGTGTTGTTGCTTCTTTTTGACAAATTTAGCCTCTCTTTAGTTATTTATGTATTTTAAGCCAACAAGACTTCACCCACGCAATATAAAATGCCCAGGAGATAGAGCTGAGACTAGTGATTCAGATAAGCAAATCTAACCAATATATCATTCCTGACCTCCCATACATTAAACAAAACAAACAAAAGAAACTCACACACAAACCGAAACAAACTCCAGCAACTTCCACAGAGCCTTGTTTTCACATTTCAGGGTTCTTTCTGAATATATTTTTTGGTCAGTTCATAGAACCAAAAGGAAAAGCAGCAAAAAGAAAAGCAGCAAGAATTATCCTAAGTGCAATTAGGTACCTGCAAGTACAAATAGCTTTGCTCTGCTGCCCTAATTCCCCAGCACAGCAATGCAGAGCAGTTGTGCAACTGCAGAAACATCAATTATTGCTGCTATTCAGAAATAAACACAGGGGGGCTGAGCCAAGCTCCTACTGCCAAGTACCTCAGCTCCACACTCAGACTTGAATTCCTCACGGCCCTTTTTCCTCCTCCTCTTTATCTGAATTCAGAAGATGAATAAAGACTCCTCATTCCCTAAAATTTGATATGTTTAAAATTCAAGTCTCATTCTTGTGTCTCAGCCCATTTCTAATTAATTTCTGGTTTGCTGTTTTCATGTTTTCCATTTTACTGAGCAAAACAGGCTGCTGAGCTGTCCATCTCCTTCCAAAAGCGACATGAAGCTAAAAAACAGCATGATCTTCTCGTTTATTCGATCACCTGAAAAGTTATGGCTCTGCACCCCATCTTTAAGTTATCACTGAATTTTATTCCGGTTGCAGCATTTTAATAACAAAAGATATTGAGATTCTTATAATCAGTGAAGATTCATTAATGCAAAATCACATAGCAATTCCTTATAATTATATGAAACATCCAAAGCATTGACCATTGAAGAAAATTATAATTAAAGTTATTAAAATTAATTAGAAAAGGAGATAGTAATTAAACTCCAGTTGCTGGAATGTAAAACTCCTCTGAAATTAAATAATATGGACGGCTCCTCCAGAAAGGGGAACGTTGATAACATTTCCTTTCTTTTAGTTAGACAAAATTGAAGCTGATTTTTATGGCAAAATTTCTTTTCTTTAATCAAAATATTTGATTAAATAATAATTCTTTACCCAATAAAGACTTTTTTCAGATGACTGCTCTCCCACAAAAGCAATACTGTTCTCCTGTCCAGCAACCCCTCACGTGGAACAAGATGGAAGCAAAGCAGAGCTCTGCTGCCTTGGAGGAAACAAATATAACCATTACTCCTGTTGTCACACTCTACCAGTTGACCAATGGCTCCAGAAAGCCTGGAAAAAAAGCTAAGGCTGACCTAGTTCAGAAGGAATTAACTTAAGTAGGGTTAATGTCCAGAAAGATGCCCACTGCCTCTTTTATGTCTGCATGCCAAATTTTGCTTCTTTTGTTCAGATTGTATTTTAAACTCATACTTCAGCTATTTTTAATACATTCCAAAGACTGACTCTTCTTAGCAGTGCTATAATTCCAGAAAAAAAATACAAGGAAGGAAAAGAAACCCATGTGTTGGACAGATCACACATGAAACTTTATGCAGAAGAAGCCAGAAATTGCTCCTTTTGGAACCAGAAACTCCCACAACTTCTCCAGGCAAGAGCACTGTGCTTATTGAGATTAGGTGCACATGTTCCTGGTTCTTCACCATGAAATCGGCCTGACAGAAGCCTGAAGTTACACTCTGAAAGCACATCCTCCCTTCACTGTTACCTTGCAGCCAAAGAAAAGGCATTCAAACACTACAGGTGATTGTTCATTACCTTTCCATGGAATGTCAGCTCAAAGAACAAAAAAAGGGGAAGAGGTGGGTTTTTTTGGCTTTGGGATGTTGATCCAGATCCCTCAGAAGCTCAGCTGCCAACTTGTTTTAGAACTTGTTCTGAAACTGGGCTCTGAGCTCTCTGCAGTGTCTCTGCTCCTGCTGGGAGAAACAACCCATTTTCTTGACATCTCAGTGCAAACAGAGACTTCAGGAATTCTTTTCCTAGGACTGACACATGCTGCAACTCCACCAGCTTTGCTTAAAAGTCAGCAACATGTGTTTAATAATTCTGGTGGCAGATGATAGTGTCACCCTTAATACTTTTATGGAAAAGTGTTTCATCATCGTTAAGGATGGATTTCTTACAGTTGTATACTGCAGACAGGAGCCACATAGTTTCTAGTGCCAAAATAAACATTTTGGTAGGATCCTTTTTTTCTTGGGAAAAGCAGGATTCTATCACCTATGTTGTCCATTGCTTCATATCATTCTATTTTGAAAAACTATGTGTAAATTAGTTTATGTAAAAGACTTCCAGTGAAAGCAAATGGCTTCTATAGCTGTGGAAACATTCCTGCTTTAAACAAGACATGCCTGAGTGATAATATGCTTTTCCACACGTAGAAGGAACCTAGAGCTGATGTAGCAACACTGAATAAAGCAGCCTGCCTACTCATGTGCCATAATAAATACTCATGTTTTGAGCCTGTTAACTTACATGGCTCCCATTCTTTGGGGGACACAACAGTTTCATTCTTTGGACACTAAATTAGTGTCTATGAAGACAAGAGAAAAATGTTCATGTGATACTTTACTAACAAACCTTTCCTAATAGATTTTATATTCCTGCAAGTAGCTGGTTTCAAAATTCTAGCATAGTCATAATACAACTGACTCAGAATATTGAATAATAAATCTTGATTAGTTTATCATCAAAGGAATTATTTGGTTTGCAGTTTCCCCAATCCAGCCACATGACCTCATCCTGATATTCAAAATATTTTTCCTACAGGTCAGGGGGTATTTCCACAGATGCAGTTTTAAACCCTTTCAATGGCTGTACCTCACTTAGAGATGTGCTTTGACAGAAATCTGTACTGATCACCAAAACAAAGCAAAGACACTGCAGCTGTTTTCAGCTGCTGGGAGAACAAGTGTAAACTCCTGCCTCAGGTGAACTGTAGCAGCAGAGACAGCACCAGGGAAATAACCATCATTTCACTAGGTTTGAAAAAAAAAGCTTTTGACTCTCCAAGTGACTTCTTCATGTTCTCAGGAGTATTTCTGGCATCCAACCCTCCAATATTATATTCAAGTCTGGGTAAAGAAAGTGCTAAGCTTACTCATTATTCCCCTGTGATGACCAGAAGCTTCTCAAATACAGCTGAGATATAAAAGCAGGCATTCTACTCTTTGGCTTATTTGTTAGATACAATATACTTGGAATATGTAGTTTCTCTCTTACCAACATGGGTAAAACAATCTGATCCAAAAGTAACAGATGATTTTCTTATTCATCTCCATCAAAAGCACAACGTGTAAAAAAAAAAATTGTGATAAAAATAAAAAACTGTTCCCTATCATAAGCAGTGAGCCTTCTCCCTGAAGGGAAAGGCAAAGGCTTGGAAGCAGCATTCCATAGAAACACATCCTCAGCAAAGCTTCTGTAGGTCCCTTGATGCCAACGGGTTGAAGAAATAGCATTTAGTAATGAACTTCTACGAGGGTCATGAGATATCTGTGCATTCACAGGCCAAAACCTGCTTCTCTTCAGATTCAGTGAGGGTTGAGCAAATCCCAAAGGAAATGACTGACATGTGGTCCCTGGAGCTATTTACTTGTACTGTTAATCCACCTCTAGTTGTATCCTTTCTCCCACATAGCCTCCCAATTTTAGACAAAGTTTTTATAGTATTTTAATCTCTAGAGACTTAATTCATTCAAATAAAGCCAGACTGAGGGCAGACAGATCTGCTGGATAAGGAAGAAACATCCAGTAACTCTTAACCACAAACATGAACAGAGTTAGGAGTCTCCTTTCCTCCACTTAAATTTCTCTTACAAACCTAGGCATAGCAGGACCCTGGGATTTCGGCTTTTTAGGTGTAGTTTTTAAGTCTCATTGCAAACACAAAGAGGAAAAGCAGACACATATAAAAGGTTCTGGCAAAATAGCAACAAATTAGCCAATAATCCTCACCCTGCATTCCTTGATAAATCTGGAAATACATTACTCGATAACTCTGACAATTAGCAATCCTCCTGCAACAAGTTTGTCCTGTCCACATCAGCTCAGGGCCCCCAAGCCAGTAATTCTCTCTGCTGCCTACAGGAAGCATTCCAGGAGCCCCTAATCCATTATACCAGAGGTATCCCAGTCCTTCTGCACACAGCTCCTATAGAAAGTGAGATCAGCCTTGCCAGACCTACAGCAGAAACATGTGAAATACTTTCAACATACACTCAAATCAAAAAGAGACAAAGACTTACCCTTCCCCATGAGAGAGCACATCCACCCAACCCCAAATCCAGCCTGCTAACAATGTCAGAATTTCAATTACTCCTCAGGTGGAGTAAATTGGTGGAAAATATTGTCAGATTTTCAGTTGACTCCTCGGGCGAAGTGAATTTGAAGAAAATATTGCCAGACATTAACTGACTCCTCAGGGGGAGTGAATTTGAGGAAAATCTTTTTTTAATCCCCATTTGAGTTAAGATGCCAGCCAGGGATGGTTGTAGCCTTCCAAATCTGCTTTTTCCTTCCAGTGTTTACTACCAGTTTGTCATTTCCTACTTTCATTATACTCTATGTGTAAACATTGGTTAAAGCCTCATCATCCATGCTGCTCTCATATGGTTTGAAGATGTTAAAACTGCATGTGGGAACAGCAATGTGTGTCTGCTCCCAGCCCTCTCCTCAGTTTCTTGTTGCATGTAGAGGAGAGTCCTATTTCTTGCTGTCACTCTTGGCCCCGTCTCTTGGTTGCCAATGGAGTCAGCACAAAACATGAGGACATTCTCACACCCCAAAAGCTTCACATTCTTTGACACAAATGCTGCTCTACCACTATGAAGAGCTCAACATCTACTAAACTGAAGTACAGAGAAACGTGGGGACTTTCCTCACAGCTGCAAATAGCTTTTGAAGTTTGGGCTATGGGTTTGATCCCAGACCTGACTCCAAGTCCTTCACAATGATTCGTAATCTGCTTTTCCTCACCTTATCATAGATACACTTGAAAATTGAAGGAGACGAGGGTATGGGCTGAAGAATACACAAAAGAAAACGTAATTGCTGCCACAGAATTATGATAGACTGGTTACTCCCACTACAACTGCTGGAACTGCATATGAGATACATTAAAAGGAAAAATCATCCCCCCTCATTCTCCTTAATTCGTCCTCCCTAGGAATGCCCCTTTTCGTTTGTAGTTATCAGCCTGTCAATATTGTCCTGGAAATTTTAAGTTTCGGAAAGGAATTTGTGGGTTCCTTTACTGTTAGTAACACAGAACTGCCTGGAAGGTAGAAAGGTGCAAGGGTTTCCCATTCTGTTGAATGTCAAATGTCATCTGTAAAGAACAGAGATGTAAGAAAAACTTCTAAAAATAAATCAGTTTGCAAGAAAACTTCTATAATCAGCACTGTGAGAGTCCCCATAATGAGGGGCAGCATAGCTGTCACTTGGCTTAGTTCCTTTGGGACACCTGGTCCATCTTGGACAGGGGAAAATGTCTGATTATAATCCAGGCACCTCTGTTCAGAGAGAGAAAAACACGCCCTCTCCCACAAACTGCAGTCCTGCATCCCCAATAAACTGTCTCTCTGTAACACCAACTTTTACTTGGTTCATTTTCTGAAAGTCTCAAAATCTTGGAATCTTTTCCACTTGTCTCAGACAGTGTCTTGGCATCAGCACAAGATTTCAATGTGCTGAAATTTAATTTATTGTTCTTTAATGATCAACAGTAGATACCAAATGTTATTCCTCACAATTGGCTGAAATTGTGCACCACATTCTCACTTGTGGAACAAACATTTAACTATAAATGTATCTCTCTGGCTTTGTGTCATGGTGCTGAGAAAGAATATCCTTTTCTATGAACAAGAAATTTGCAATGAACTTTAGGATATCCTGATGACAAATTTACAGACAGTTACTGTTCCATGCGGCCACGAAATATTAACTACATTTATTTTAATGTTCCTTAAATTGCTATCAGATACAAACCAAGCCATCCATACCTCTGTCAAAATATGGGTCATAAGTCTGCTGAAAACTCATCTAAGTAAAAAACCATCTTACTCATTTCTCAATCCATAAATGTCTGGATAAAAAGTGGAGGAGAATGATGACTCAGAACCAGAAGCCTGCAGAAATAGCAGTGCTCAAGCTGGGAGCTGCAGCAGCAGTCTCCTCATCAAACGTAAATCACTGCTGTGTTAAACCAGCTTGATGTAGACATGACTTGACTGAAGTTATAGGAAAGGAAACAGGAGTCATTAGAGCACAGAGTGGGTAAACCACACAAATTAAACAATGTCTGGAGAAGTTCAACCTCAGGGAGGTAATGAACTTAAACTAACTTCATTACAGTTTGAGGAATTAGGAAAGGGAAGCAAGAGGCAATTTACAAGTTACAAGAACAGAGGGTTGAAATGACACTGCTGAGGTGTTTTTCTGGCACCACTTCTGAGATAATCTCAGTTTGTGCCAACTTTTCATAGTTTCATGACTCCTCACTCCAACACCAGCACTCCCAGCACTCCTAGTTCTAGGACCTGGTGAGTCTTTTTGATGATTTCATCCAAAGTGCATCTGATTTTGTTGGCTGCCACAACACCAACGTGCTCACAGAGGGGCCCAGGGCTCAGATTTTTTCCTCAGAAGCTGTGAAATTTGGCACACCAAGGTCTGGCCTAGACATACAGAAGCAGGTCATAGGAACGGGCACAACTCAGGAGGAGACACAGGTGGCATTTTCAGAGGGTCACACCTTTCAGGGCATTGACCTGTGCAGATGCCAAGTTCTTCTCTGTCACAGTGTTCTGTGTCAGAAGTGCTACATGTCTTACAGCCTCGAGAACCAGAAATCAGAGTGCCTTGCAGGGCACCTCTCCCAGCAGCATTGGCAAATCTCTGGAAAATACTTCTCTTTTTTTGGCTGCCTTCTTCTGCATCTTCTAAGGGCCAATCAGCTGAAGTCCCCAGCTTAGCAAAATCCTTGACATATGGGATGGCCAGTACACCAAAGCCCAGAGCAACCTGTATCATATCCTTTGGGTGAACACAAATGAAATGGACCATTTTGGAGATATCCAGTCCATAATTTCTGTTTCTGTCAAACCAAGTGAGGTCAACAGCACGGCCACAGGTGACACAGCACATTAGTATTACTCAAACCTCCATAAAACACGGGGCAATTGGCACAAAGCTTAAGAAAATAAATATTATGATGTGAAATTCTAACTTTGCTCCTTACCTAAGAGCATTAATAATGCTTTGCATATATTCATCCAAGTCTAGAGGCAGGAAATATTTCTACTGAAGGATGAAAGGATAAACTCAGTAAAGCAAACTTTGCAGGGATGATGGAATAGACTGACAGGACAGGGAATATACTTTCAGTGTTCACTAAATGCTGAACTACAGAATTAATCTGAAAGCATTTTGAGATTCAGAAATTAAGCTGCCACATACATGGTGTAGTAACATCTGAATGTTGTTTGCAATTCTTTACACATCATATTTACTTTGAAAAGGAGTAATCCTATTTCCATGACATCTCTAGGAACAGAGCCCTAAGCAGCATTGGTTCATTCACTCATATAGATTCTTTTTTGCTTGTGGACCACATATTCAGAATTTAGAAGCAACACAGAAATCTACCTATTGATAGGCACAAATTGATGAACAGCTCAGGTTCCAGAACCATTCTCTGGTTAAAGATGTTTCCTGTTTAGGAAATTGCAGCAAAAGTGACTTTAGTTGGAATGTGAGACATGCATAGAACAAAAATTATACAATTATGTTCTTTAATTGTCTAATACATTTTTAAAATATTTTGTGGGTAAGACCTTACCTGCTATGTTTAATAAACATTATTCCAGGTTGCCAATTGCACTCACATAGGTGGCAATAAAGAATAAAGGAGTAGACTTTGGTGTGTCATGAATGATAGCCAGAAGAAAATAGCTTTATTATTTACTACAAGTTGTTAAAAGACCCTGTCATTTATGATTATTAATTCAATGGAACTTACCCTCATTCTAGTAACTAAACTTGCTTTTTCCAGATAAGGAAATAAAAAAAGGACTTAACAGATAACAATCTTGTCTTTCCCCTTAAAATGCATTTTACATGTAACAATTACACTGAAGTATTTTTAGGGTATGGACAGTTTTTTAGCTAAGATAGTGTGTTCAATTAACTAATTTCACCTATACAGGACTAAACCCATTATTTTCAATAAACAGGTAAAATACATTTGCCATAGAAAGCTATTTTCTTACTAAGACACAAAAGTGCAAATGCACTAATAAGATCCATTTCTCCTATGAAAGGGTTTCCAGCTAACATTCTAAAGATCAAAGATGCATAGGGAAGCTTTGTGTCTTCTGAGACAAAGGCTGAGTCTGTCTTATGGGAAGTGTGGCTGTGGGTAAAAGCAAAAACAACACTGAAATGAGTGTAATGAGCACTGCAGCAACAACAAAATAGCTGATAAATAAAAAATTCAGATTCCACTAGATTTCCCTGTACTTACAGGGCCAACATTTTACATATAAAACTAGAGTTAGATTCTATAGTTGGAAAAGTCCTGAAAAAGACAACATGTTTTATGTTGGGTGTCCATAACCCTGAGATTAAGGAATACAACAGGCTCTGACATAAATTCTTTAAATATAACTCTACATCTCAAAGTAAATGAATACTATGGAATGGTCCTGGTATCTGTAGGAATGCCAAGAACTGAAGACAGATCTTGTCATTTTTGGAAGATCATTTTGGGTCAGATTGCTCTAAGTCATCATTGCCACAGCTCCAGATCTCCATGTCCACATGACTTATCCAGCAGCTAAACAAACAGCTGCAGCCTTTGAGCTAAACCTTCACTCACCAGAAAGGGAAGAGCAGTAAAATTTAACTGGACTGACAACTCCAGCACCATCATAGCAGTTTAATCAGTCCAATTCTGCATAACTGCTAACACAGGGAGTTTTACCAAAGTATTGTTACTTTTAATTTTATTTTGAACAGAATCAATAACAAGCCAATATAATAAGTTCACAATTATAATAAGTTCTCCTATGAGCCTCTGCTCCTATCTGTGTCCCAGAGTATTATTTCCTTTCTAAACCTGTATTAACATCAGGCTAATGCAGTCCTGTGTATTCAGAATATGTTTAGTTTGGCTGTTTTCCCCTGCATGAATTAAAAAAACCCTCTCTCAAAAATATTTATTAGAGATGCATGTTTTGTGAATATATTCTCATTAATGTTTGCAAAAGAGTTTCCAATTCTTTATTAATAATGGCAAATAAGAACTTGGGAGATGCAAAGCTTCAGAAAATTGGAACATGCCTTAAGTCATGAAAATTTAATGAGGTTCCTAATTATCACTTACGAAAATCTCTAAGTCAACAAGGTTCATTGTGCAATATTTAAAGATCTTTTATGTTGCTGTGTTGTACTGCAACTTCTGCAAATAATAGATCTGCAAATAATAGAGTTTCTGCAATTTCTTCAGTCCAGAAGGAAACCAAAGCCCTACTTTTCACCTCTAAATGTTGAACTACCCCATATCAACTTGTGACACCAACATTTGTCTCATTCTTTTGCTGAAAAGTGCATCTACCAGCCAGGCACCTGCCTGAAAGAATTCAAAGAACAAAGCCAAACAGGAACAGGCAGGGAAAAGAGAAAACTGATGGATGGAAAATACATCTTGACAACCGTGGGAAAGGAATGAAAGTGAGTCATATGGGTGAGCAGCTGGGTGTCTCACCTTGAGACAGGTAGAGGAGGAACCTGAGCGACTGCGACCCAAAACTGAGATGAATAACTTTGTCTCCAAGCTGTCTCATGATGGGCCTTTACCTTCCTGACATTAATCACAACTTCCATCCTGCCACATAACAGTGAGAGAAAGTACAGCAAAATCTCTGTGTTCCTATGGAAATTTTGGCTTACAAAATTCTTTACTAATTAATTTAAATTAAAAGTTTAAAAGTGTTTGTAAAGACTTCAAAGAAATTGAAGAAAAGCTGCT
Source organism: Serilophus lunatus (assembly GCA_013399895.1). Classification (NCBI taxonomy): domain Eukaryota; kingdom Metazoa; phylum Chordata; class Aves; order Passeriformes; family Eurylaimidae; genus Serilophus; species Serilophus lunatus. Next base: position 560,395 of record VXBA01002640.1, on the reverse strand, counting down.
TCACCAGGAAACTTTGATACGTATCTCTAAAATATTTGCTTACCAGAGACACAGTTCATATTTCAAGCATTTGGAAGCCCCTTATGGTACAATCCAGCAATAAACAGTGAAAAAATTGCTGTTAGAGCCTACTTAGGAGTTACCTTTATTCCTTCTGTGGCAGTTAACACTCGTCATGCAGCTGCTGCAAGCCAGACTTGCAGTTGGAGACGCATCACATATTCGGCAGCACTGAGATCACAGTGACGTGCAAGGCAAGGCAAGAGAATCACCCCTTCCAAATCATCCTTTCCAAAAATACTCCTGTCACAGCCAGCGGAGCACGCGCTGCAGCCGGCCGGCCACCACCAAAAGCACCCAACTTGTATTTTCCAACCGCTCCATTTTCCCAAGGCTGAAGGACATCACAGCGCCAGGTACATCACTGAAGTTCTCAGTTGCTCATTTATTTGTAAGCATTGCTGTTTTTTCTCTCTGTAACAGCCTCAGTCACACCCCAGCAGAGCTCACCCTGTTAGTATGCGTAAAAGGCTACAGAGGCTCTGTGAAAAATTCACTCCAGCAGGAGCACAGACATAGGAATCATGATTGTAAGTATGAACAGAAGAAAATCACACTTGTACTGAAGTGGCTCTGCATATATCAACATTTATATATGTATGTGGGAAGGGGGAAAGCTTGGCTGTTCACAATATTATATTTGCCTCACAGCTAGTAATAGTATTTTTCTGATATATTGCTTTTCAGCTAAATGTCTGAATGTGTTTTATTTAAAGGACAGGCATCATCATTTCCTTGAAAGGCAGAGAAGCTCAGGCACTGGGAGAGTATATGACTTGTCTAAATTCACTCAGCAGCCCATTAGAGGAGCTCAGATTTCAATTCCTCTTCCCTTAGGCTCAGGACAGTGCCCTGCCCAGTGCCAACACTGCAGCTCACACCAGAGCTGAGGTGAGCAGGGAATTAGTCTGAGCAATGTGGAGGCATTTGGGATATTCTTCATGTACACTGTACTGCTCTTACTTTGATAATGCCTTTCTGTTACATATAGACACAGGCAAATAATTCATATAAATCATGGGAGTCTGTTTTCACTAAATAACATGCATGACAGGAACTTTTCCCTCATCCATCAGCTCTGGAGAAGTCCAGTACCTATTTTCTGCCTATGGTTACTTATGATCACAGTTAAAATTAGAGTGACAGACATTACATTAAGTCAGTCTCTTTTTATCCTTGAAATTGTAAATAATTTTGTCCCTGAATACATTTCATATATGAACATATTTCATTTATGGCAATATCATACTCTGAGATGGCAGCACTTTAGACACAAAGGTGAGAAGCAGATCACAGTATTCTTCTGAATATTCTCCAGATTTGTTGCAGGTTTTGTCTAGGACTGCACTATTTAGATGGGGCTAAAGGCAACATGTGAAATGAAACTCTTTCTCCAATGTATATTCCAAAAAGTCTTTGAATGCTCTACAGAATTAAAACTGTCTGAGCCTTTTTTCAGATTTACTACCATAATGTGCTCACTTAATTTGTGATGGAAATAGCATTTTCGAGTTGCCATTATTCATTACTTCTTCTACAGTTTCATTTGTCCTCCTGCAACTCTCTGTTGAGTTTGCTTAGGCTATAAATAAAGGTCTCTTGGGATCCTGAATCTTGCCTTCTGAAAAAAATTTCAATGACTCACTCTCATACATATTTTCTTCCATTATCTTCATCACGGGTGAATGTTCATGCTCATTCTGAAGGGTCAGAAGGAATGAGGCTGTGACTGGCTTCCTGTCAGAAGTAGGTCAGGATGCTCTTTCCTTAGATGCCCTTAAAGGTGAGTAATTTTTTAACCAACTGCTGTTGGAGTAGTTTCTGGTTACAACCAAATCTTCTTAAGCCACAGAGATGTTGGGTGATTCTTACCCAAAAAAGGAAAGTTTCTAATCAGCAGAGCGGTGCCAGACTGACTGACAAGTCTAATGACTTCATTTGGCATCGCTAACTTGCGAGCCAGTCGCCGCCTCCCTGAGTTGTTTTTTTCTGATGGATATGTGTGGTGCTGGAGTCACAAATGTCATTCCTAATTACAACAAATATTAACCTCAGTAATGGACTTGGAATGGACAAAGTCTGCAGAAGCACTGCCGGGTGGGGACACAAATTGTCCAAACGACACCCCATATATCAGCTCACCAACAGGTTCCTGTTTGTTTGAAACATGTATTTTGTATAATTAAAAAACTCAGGGACCAGAAATCATTGACAATATCTCAAAACATGAATTTCTGAGAGTGCCTAGTCCTTCTTCATACACTGCAATGCACCATACTCATTGGTGTATTCAGCTTTTCCAAAGGATTGTCCCTTCATAATTCTGACAGATCCATGCAGACAGTTGCATTCCTAGAGCTCTCAGGTGATTCCTCTGTTCTTTTCTCCGGACACAGTTACTTATAGTACTCCTTCGTCATTTAGTCTCTTATGTCAAGGATGAGCAAGATGATAAGATCGTCTCCAGGACAGGTGCTTGGCTGTGGATCATGCACTGCCCGGTGCTGGTGGGGAACAGCTCATTAAATGACCTTGCAAAGCCTCTCTGAAAGGGAAACTATTCCTGATGGGTCAAAACTCCTGCCTTTAGCTCACTTTTACTTCTGATTCACTGTGACTTCTAACACTTCTCTTGCAGTGAGCATGAAAAAAACGTGAATTCCATCAAAATCCTACTCGTGATAACGAGTAACGAGTTAAGCCAAGGCTTGGAACACACCAGCACACCACTGTGCTTGGGTTTTGGCCAAGGACTCCAAGGGTGGATACTCGGGCGGTTATAGGCCTTTTCAGGAAAAGGCCCTTATCTTGTATGCCTGGAGTTGCACTCAGTTGTTTCTGTAAGCAAATCAATCAATAGCTGTGTTTGATAAATCACTGATAGCCCTGGGAGGACTCTGTGGTGGAGAGCTCCCACACTGCGCAATGCCTGCTGCCAGCAAACCTCCGGGTCCGAGCCAAGGTGCTGGTTACAGGCTATAAAGTTCCTAATAGCTTGAATTCCATCAGCTTCCCTCCCCTGTCCTGCTGTGCACTCTGCAGTTACCACTAAAATCCATAATGCACATTTAGACTGTTAAAGCACCTGTCAGAGCAGTTAAATAATCAAAGTGAGATCTGTAGAGGTGGTTTGCAGGTTTTCTGCTTTCTGTCTTTTGCAACATGCAGGGATCAGGGGATTCCCCTGGCTTGAACCCCTTTATGCAGTGATTCCATAACCACCTGCACTCTCCTGCCTTGCACTGCCATAGGACATGTGGAAAACCAGCAGCCACTTCTCACATGTCCCTGTGTTAAACCACAGGAATTTGGAAAGCAGCAGAGATCATTTTAGTTCTACAAAACAAAGCTGTTCTCATTGTCCTCTTACACTACCATCAGCTAACAGGCAATAAACAATGCAGTTCACTTTCATATTTAATGCACACTTAACTAGAATGAAATAGAATTAGGTCTTTCCCAGTTGCTTTAATAGTTGTTGTAATTATTCCAAATCTTGACAGGAAAAAGACAGAAACAGATGTTTTCCTTCACCGAATTTTTCTCTGGAGAAATAAAGACTGGTTATAGATTTTTATGGCTTCTCACAAGAACAAAATATGGAAAAAATAACAGATTCATGAATATTTAACATTAATTCAAAGAAGAGTTCAATCTTCGATTTAACAGAAAACACAAACCAAATTCTAATTCTTTTCTTTGAAATTCTCACAGTTCCACTTGTAGGAATGTGTTTTTGCTCATGCACTGGGTAATACTGAAAAATTCATTTAAATTTTGAATTAAAAAGAAAAAATATTTCTCCTCTTACACTCATCTCTAAAAGACAGAGTAGCATACACTTCTTTAATTCACTCTGAGTAGTGTGAAACCACTAGTGCATAATTTAAAGTATTATGAGACATTTATATGCCTTCAAAACACTGCTGTGAAGGAGGAGGATCAGCAACACATACTTGGTTCACAAGCTGAGTCCTAATAAAGTCCTTTGGAAGAGGGAATATCTTGGTTTCCTCCTTAAACAGGAGGCTTGAATTGTCCTTAGAAGAAAAGACACAAAAGAGACAGTTCCTTCCATCAAGTTCCAGATTTCAGATCGTGCAAAATTTTCTCCCTCTTGTTTTGATTAACAGAGAGTAGAACTGGCATATATGGAGATATGACAAAAGTCACTGTTTCAGTTCTTTTTGCTGTGTTTTCCAAAGAGTTTTCTTCCTTTCATTCCCTCCTTGTACAGCAAAGAGCTCTTCTTTGTCCTTTGCTTCTTTATCATCTTGATGTTTTCAACCCTACACCAAAAGCAGCTTTCTATCCAACTGCAAACCTTCTCCAAGGAATTCTGCCCTTTAACATTATTCTTACTTTTCCTGCAATTTAGTAAAGGAATGACTGGATAACTATTGAAATATGGAGGAGAAATGGAAGTTTCCAGCCTCTCCAGGAGCGGGGAAACAGTAAGACAGGAAGTGTAGACTTGTTTCTCTTTCTCAGAGATACCAATATTTTAACAAAACCAGATATCAAAAATACTTCAAGATTAGGAAATTTCTTGATTTCAATAAAGATATATTGAAATACATCTAAGTGCAGATTTAAGAAAAGAACAGATCAAATTAGATGACAGATTAACATCAATCAGTTTTAAAGAAGATTTAGGCCCATATTTTAAGGCTTATATTATTGCATATGTAAAACCCAATCACTGCCTCTCCCAGGCATTTTTATCAAGGCAGAAACATCAGAACAGGTTCATATATCACCTCAGCAAGATGCTTCTCAGTGTTTATCAGCAGTGAGTCCCCATCCATTTACTGGCAATAAGATATGCTGCAACTGCAAACTCTAAATGTCATAAAGACAAAATTATGTACAGAAATAATCCTGTCTCTGGTGCAGAGATCAGGGATGGGGGAGTTTGCAGAAGTTTCTAAGTGCCAATAAGGTATTTGCTGCCTAAAGATGAAGGTCAAAAATATCAAGACAGCAAAATTCCCACCCAGTGCAGCTACAGCTCTGAGCCACCCGTGATATCTTTGAAAAATCCCTTTCCCAGCCACATTTCTGTTCTGCCAAAAATATTACTGTAAGCTCAGTACCTAATTCTTAGAGTGAAGAAATGATTCAGAAGAAGGCACAGAAAAGAGACTAATTACTTATGACATCATCTGCCAGTATGAGGAGCTTCTTTCCAGCCTGAATTTGCCTTCAAGTCTGTTTCTTGAGGCATGGAGATTTATAACACTGTGGTCACCTCAGCCAGTTTATCAGTGATTGCTTCATTAGCCAGAGAAATCCCTAATCGACTTCTAATCTCGCACAGCCCTTGGCACAATGTTATTTTAAGACAGAGAGAAACATGGGTTATGTGTTATTTAAAATGTTTTTCTCTTTTCAGTGTTTAATTACTATCTTTTTAATGTCACATTAAATATTTTCAGTAAAGATTAACTTATTTAATGAAAATAAAAAGACTGTGCAATTGCTATTAGTTTGAATTTCTGTGCTTCAGAACAGACTATAATATGCAGATTAAAACCTCAAGTTCATTCCATTGTAGAAATATTCTAAAAATGTCAAGTTATGAGATAGTTTAAATGGATAGGGAAGGAAAAGATCCTTTCAGGAGAACCTGCTATCCCTGTCCTGCCTCACCACCAAAATTCAGTTTTTACTTCATCTGGTTCCCTTAAGTGTCCCCTATTTGGATCAAAATTCTGAAAGATTGCACAGTCAAAGAGTTTGCCCAGACTTAGGACTCATCTCCATGTGGGATCAGGAAGAAATCCTCTTTCCTCAGTGCACTTTAGCACAGCATTACAAGGGATTTACACGTTCTTTGGACAGCTCCTGCCCAGGTCATCAGTGGGACAGAGCCCAGCCAGGACAACACACTGTTTTGAAACTGAGAACTGCACACAGAGACCTGCACTCCTTCCTCCTGCTCAGAGGGGCTGTGCTGTTTCCTCTCTCCTTAAGGCAGACTTCTCCCTTTCCAGACTTCCAAATACTGATTTTTCTACTCCACCTCAGTAAATAGTCCATTATCCTCTGCCCAAAATAGTGGACTGGCATCATCCTCATGAAGTCTGTTTCTGTGATAGGACCTGTATCAGTAACTGGGAGTCTCTAGCACAGCTTTAGCAGAAATGCACAGATAAGGAGTGTGAGAAAAAACATGATTTAGTGTGGGCAATGGGCCTTCAAACCTAAATGTAGAAGAGGATTTAAGAGCCAATGACAATACCAAAATAATAGTATTTTATTTAATTAACCACATTTTACTAGAAAATGTTCTTTAAATTCTATTTACATAGAAAAAGCAAGCATGGAATCACCACAGAAAAAAAGACTATTAAAAAATGCAAATGCTTGCAATCTTGTTTTGGCAAGCTCAAGCTTATAACCTGAGGTGTTAATACAGACCTATGAGACACTTTTCTTACTCTGAAAATGAACCCACAAGGCTGTAAGTATCATTATTGGACAACTGAAAATTAGCATTTTAAATGCATTTTTCTCTTCTCGTCATGGAAATTCCCTTTCCCGGGGTTCAGGGTTTGTGTGCACACAAATGAGTTATATTCCTACTTAATCATGAAATATAAGGAAAATATAATCCTGTGTATTTCCAATGCCTGTGGAAAGTTTTTACAATTCTGGCTAAGCCAAAGAGGTCTCCCATGATGGACAAAGGTGTGCTCAGCAGCAGGAATGGAAACAAAAGGAATACATTTTGTGGATCATACTGTCTGTGATTTTTAGTGTTGTCCAGTGGTGCTTAGAGGAAAAAAGGATTCAGAAAGGGCACTTGTACCAATAGTACAACAGTACAGTAGCAACACTCTAAACACCCACCCACAATCATACAAAGAAACCTTCCCCAAGCCCACCTCCTCTTTCTGCCTCTTGGTAATGTTTTACTCATCAAATATTGTAGCCAAGAAGTGAGTCAGAAATAATTAAGAGGAATTATATAAAACTCTAAGTAGACATACTCCTTTAAATCCTATATCAGCTCATACTTCCAAGCCCAATTAGGAGTGGTGTTGCAAAAGTGCTCTGTAAGTGTCTTTGCTGTGTTTCAGAAAGCAGATCAAAATGCCAGCACATATTTTTAACATCCCTTTGCAAATGAAGGAGAGGAACACAGCTCTTTACAAACTGAGCCATGCAATAGGACTCCTTTTGCCTTTATGTGCTCTCACAAAATTAATTTTAAAAGTTCTGCATATTTGAAAATTTGAACTGGTCTGAGAACACATGAAGGCGTCCTCCACATTCCCTCCATTGCATGTTCCATATCCAGACTCCTGCTGTTCATCAGGCTCTCAGCAGATGCACACTGAACAGCTAAAGGACATCCTGCCTTGCTGTACTTCATTATTGACATGTTATTGAGTAGAATCTTCAGGCTATTAAGTTTCGTTTCTCATTGAAAATTATGATTTATCTGAATGAAAGCAAATCTGTAATGAATACAATCCACACTTCTCTGAGCAGATGTTTTCAGTAGTATTTTCTTCCTTGAACTTGGCAGAAAAAGGAGGCTGTTTCTCACAGTACTTTTTCTGTCACTCATCCCAAGGCAAGTAAATAGTTAATGTTCATGTCTGGGTTTCAATACACTCAGCTTTATTATAGCACCTGCTGCTGAAGATCTCAAAGCAATTTGTGAACATTAATCAGCTGAGTCTCATGGCTATTCAGCCAGTCTATTACACAGACTGGCAAACAGGGCTGTGAAAACACATCAGACTTCTCAGTAGGGCTGTGAGAGATGAGCAGTAACTTTGTCTTCCTTTGACCCATAGAATGGATTTTTCTGTCTGTGGATTCATCTAAAAGCAGCACTAGTAAGGGAAGCAGACTGGTCCCAGTACTAAGCAAAGGAATGTGCTTTAGTTCAAGCACTACCAGTTAGAATCCCTGTTCCCTTCCCTTCTGCTCTTTCCTGTCACTGCTGTAGGCACAGTGTCCTGGACTTGTCAGAAAGCTGGAACCAGCTGATTCCTGGAAGTAGCTTTTGAAAGGCTATTGAAAGATCTGGTTCCTTGGCTACATTAAGTCTTATTGTAGTGTGGCCAAAGCCAGGGAGGATTTAAAGGCCACTTTGTTATTCTTTGCATGCTGGGCATGTCCCAAATGATGCCAGCTGAAAAACCTAAGCAGAGCAGTTTACACCCTCATGGATCTTTTCTTGTTCAATCTCTCCACATTTTGCAGGGATCATATTTTCTTATGTGCCAAAGGCTGGAATATTATTATGTCTGGATCTAATGAGCTAATCAAATGAACTTTAATCAGTGTAGCTCAAACACCAAGACTGGGAAGATGCAGCAACTCTCTGTGCCCCTTGTGCTACCACAACTCCACTGAGAGTGGTACCAAGTCACTGCCTCACTGCCTTGGCCAGGCGGAGTTTTATCACAGCCCTGACAACTGGGGAGACACCTTCCCAGCAGGACAGAGGCCCCAGCCTGAGGAATTCACAGGTAGAATAGACAAGGCAGAGGCACAAACTCAGAAAATACAGAAATGAGAGTTCCATGGAGTCCAGCAGGAATGGTAAGTGTGAAGGATAAATGTCCAAAGTCACAGGCTTGTAACTGCTTTTAATAGCAGTGAAAACTCTGCTTGGAGAGCAGAGGCAGAAAAGCTGAGGTTAAGTTCAAACACTGAGTGTTTGTTCCTCTTCCCTTCAGTGACTCCATGACATGTTATCGTGTCATTCTTGTAAATGTTTCAAGAGAAAGTTTTTGAACGAGAGTGCTGTGCTATATTTCTGCTGTGGGAAGAGCTGCACAAACATCTGCCGTGCACTCCTCGAGGAAAATTCAACCACAGCTTTTGTTTACTTGGTTTATCCTTAAAACCAGCAGTCAGCTGCAACTTTCAGCCATAGCTGCCTTATTAAGGATGAACCTTTTCTTTCAAACCCAGTACATCTTGTAACAGGCAAATCAATATACAGTAACCCGGAGTGCTGCAGGCAACAGCTGTAGGGCATCATCTGATGATAGAAAGTTGAGAACAGTTTTATGGCAGTTATTTGTTCAGCAAATCCTTCACTTTTTATTATTAATGGCACAGAGCTGTAAAGACCTGAGAGTTCTCCTCACCTGGCAACATAGACTGAAGAAACCAAGAAATCACTGCTTTCAACATTAAAGGCAATTATTTAAAAAAAAAAATAAACTAATTATTACTTTTTTTTTTTTTTTTTTTGCTTTATAGGATACTGGAAGAGGATAACTTCCCATAGCTACAATGAGTTAACAACAGTCTCAGTGAGCTGACAGATCCTTGGAAAGACAAGAAGATGCTTAAGCGTAAAGAGTACCTGGAAAAGGTACTAAATACTTTTCTCTGCCTTCCCTTGGGCTGTGGGTCGGGGTGCTCAGCTCTGTTCAAGGCTTCAATTCATAATACATCCAAGCTTAGAAAAGTTACAGAGAGAGAAAAGAGGACATTAAGCCACAGATGTGCCTGTTACACAGAAGTATAGAACAAACATAAAGATTTTGCTAATCTGTCACTATTTTTTATTACTACCAGAAATGTTACAGTTAGAAACAAACTTCATGCAATCATTAAACACTGCCTTCACAAGTAAACCAGGGATTTTTGGAACCAAGCCATTTGCCCCTAGAAAATCATTAGTTCTCTGAAATGAGAACTTCAATTACAAAATAAACCCCAATATATTTCCTTAGTGGGCAAAAGTGCAGCAGATCACTTTGTACTGAAATCGCTGTTTTCACCACATCCCACCAATATATTTGTCCCCAGATTATGAAAGCGTTTTTTTAAAGGTTTCCACTCCAGATCTGTGTGGCAAATGCTTTAATTAAGATTGATACATTCCATTTGTTCGGCTGTGACTGGTGGGAGCTGTACCTTGGCCTGCATTGCCCTCTAGCGCTGCCGGACCCGCCGCAGTGATGTCACTGCACAGGCACCGTGACATCGGATCCAGCTCACACTGAGCTGGAAATGCTGACAAACCTTCCTGGAGCCTCGCAGGGACATCCCTCCAACACAGCCACACATGCTCCAGGGAAAACTCTAAACCTGTCTTGTATTCCAGGGATTTCAAGATCGAAACTGCTGCTTTCAAGCTCCAGCCAAGATTTCTGCCTGCTCGTTTCTGTTTCAACGAGTCTGTATGAGAAATTAAGGAAGTTTGAACAGCCTACTATTTCTGACAGGCTTCTGAGGACTCCACGCCGGGCAAGTTTTCCATGCCTAGAGCTGACAGCTGGCTGGGGATATGAGTTCTCCACCTAACACTGGCCGGGGCTTTGCAGTAACTTCTTGGGTCCAGAGATGACTTTGAACTGACTCAAACCATCGGTGTGTTCTGTGAGGGACCCAACCATAACTTGCTATGGAGGATAATTTTTAAGATGAATACCCACCTTGGTGATAAATCCAATACATCGATACCTGGATATTTGAAAGTGTCTGCACTAAATAATGGCAATTTTTCTGCAAACAACTCCAATGACACAGCATCTAACTTGGATTCACCTGCCTGGGCTACCAGTAGGGCAATAATTGTGGGGCTGATCCTCGGTGCCTTTATACTCTTTGCTATCATAGGTAATATCTTGGTCATTCTCTCTGTTGCTTGCAATAGACATTTAAGAATCCCTACAAACTATTTCATCATTAACCTCGCAATAGCAGATTTGCTGCTGAGTTTTACTGTCCTTCCCTTCTCTGCTACACTGGAAATCCTTGGCTACTGGGTTTTGGGGAGAATATTTTGTGATATCTGGGCAGCAGTTGATGTGCTGTGTTGCACAGCCTCTATTTTAAGTCTATGTGCAATTTCTATAGATAGATATATAGGGGTACGTTATTCTCTGCAGTACCCAGCATTGGTAACAAGAAGAAGGGCAATTTTAGCTCTGCTGGGTGTCTGGGTCCTTTCCATGGTGATTTCCATTGGGCCTCTTCTGGGCTGGAAAGAACCTGCTCCTAAGGACGACAAGGAGTGTCGTATCACTGAGGAACCCTTCTATGCTTTGTTTTCTTCCTTGGGGTCCTTTTACATTCCCTTAATCATTATCCTTGTGATGTACTGTCGAGTCTACATAGTGGCCAAAAGGACTACTAAAAACCTGGAAGCTGGGGTGATGAAGGAAATGTCCAACTCCAAGGAGCTGACTTTACGGATTCATTACAAGAACGTTCATGAGGACACACTGAACAACACCAAATCCAAGGGTCACAATCCCAGGAACTCCTTAGCTTTCAAACTTTTAAAATTCTCTAGAGAAAAGAAGGCAGCCAAGACATTGGGAATTGTGGTTGGCATGTTCATCCTGTGCTGGCTCCCTTTCTTCATTGTTCTGCCACTAGGTAAGTTGGTAATCAGGGGGTTGTGAGGGGAAGGGGAGGAAAGTGGATTAGTTGGGAAGTACAGAAATACTATATTAAAAATCAGATGAATGAGAAGTAGATACTGTTGTGAGAACTGCAGTGAACAGGTGAAAGGAAGAGAACTCCTGATGTTGGCTTTTGCAAAGAGTCCTGCTAAAACTTTGTGATGTGTGCAGCCTGCAGAAAGCTGCTCACCTGGAATACTCAGTGATGAGAGGATATTAAACCAGGGGACATTATCAACGAAGGTTATATATTAAATCCCCCTATATGTTTTTCATTTGAATTGAATTAGGTTACAGAAACATTGCCATAGAATGCTTTCCAAAACTCCTAGAAAAGAACAGAGAGAGTTTCAGCACTGCAATGCTCTTGGTTCAGTTCTCTGCTCAATGTCTGAGCTATAACAGGCATTATTAGGTGTCTGAAATAAAAACAAAAATGAACCTGATCTAATGATGAGATGCAAAGCTCTCCTGAGCTTTGGAAAGCTGAAAAAATTCTAAGTTCTAGTTCTCAGTTCAAATGTTGCTGACCAAATTCCAAAAGCAGAGACATGAAGATCCCCATAGATCCCCACAAAAAAGCTCTCACTGGTTTCAATAGGTCTTAGTTCAGGCATTTCAGGACACTGCCATGCTTTTGGCAGCCACTTTGTGCACTTTCAACTTTAAAATATTATTAAATCATTTAATGTAGCCTTAACACATTGCTCTATGTTCCCAAATCCTTGTGGCATTTGCTTGTATTGTTTCTAATAATAACACTGCCCCTGAAGTGGAGTATCTCAAGACATTGAATTACTAAGCTCTCAAAAATATCTGTCCAAAATTCATTTCTCTGGGACAGAGACAATCTGGCAGCCTAAATACGGAAGGAGCTGGAAAAAGAAAGGGGAGAAAAAGCCTTTTTAAATGTCCTGCATTGTGTTTACTTAGTTACTCTACCAACACATTTCTGATTGAGTGGTAAGCGAATATTTTTAGACACTCTCTTAGACTGAGTTCAGCAACCTGGTTGTGGTGCAGTGTTACAAAATTACAATATCAGTGGATGTGTAATGTCATTTAAACTAGAATCTTCACTGCAGGACAACTTCAGCTACTGCAGGGCAACTTTGTAATCTCTACTTTATTGCATCCTAAACTTTAAAGTCTTTACAATTCAAGATCTGCATAAAGGTAATGTTAAGGATGTGGAAAATTCCAAACAGCAGGAGAATTGTGAATAAAGTTCTCTTTGGCTACTGAAGCTTAAGTCCTTGTGCTGGCTCTTAAAGAAATTTTATAACACAGAGCAAGTCTTCAACTATTGTAAAAAGACTCATCTGTTGACAGATACATATTTCCACCAGCGGTACCAGTGGTAGTACTAGAGATGTAGCTGGTAGGTCATGATACCCTGATAAAGTAGATTCCCTCCTCGATTTTGAATTATTGAAGAAAAAATAAGCAAATATGAATGCAGCCGAGCATGTTTGTAGCTATCAGGAACCAGCAGCTCCTGACACTCCTCACCCAACACAGATGCAGAGCAGTCCAATAGAAACACTATGGTCACAGGGTAGAAGCAATATGAGAAACAAACGATTTTCTTAAAAGAGTGTCAGTTTTCCCTTTGAGAAGTTATTTCAAAACCCCTGGGCTTCCCTGGCAGGTTTAGTGAGTCGTTGTTTAGGACACTTGAGTGGAGAATTTATTGTTTGCCAGAATATGATTTTATCTCCCTTATAAATCATGTCCAGTGGGGTGGCAGGCTGGGAGCCTCCAGCACAGCACAGTGTGTCTGGCAGAGGGGCTGGGTGGGTTGGGAGTTAAACCCACTGCTGGGGCTCTGACCCAACACAGAACTGCAACCCCAACACACTTATGTCACTGCTGGGAGCACTTGGCACCCACAGAGCTGAGGGGCAGAAAGAGTTGAGGAGAGTGTGTCAGTCAGAGGAGTGAAAAAATCTGCATCTGGGCATTGCAGTAGAGACTTCTGGCTTTCCTGTTCCCTGTCTAGAAATCCTCTGTCTAAAAAGGGGGGAAAGGTATCCATGGTATCCAAGACAGCATCCAAATGCATTTAAATAGGAGGCGCTTTTACCTCTGTTCTGCAGACTAGGAATTGGGCTGGTTTTGTTTCTTGTCTCTGATCTTTTTTTTTTGTTGTTTTAATTTATTATGCAGCACACTCCAGAATTCCATATTTTTTATCTCTGTGTATCAGTGCAGAGTTAATTAATGATGTTAGGTATGACTAAAGCACTGCTCACTGAAACAAGTGGGGAAAAGCCCTTTCCCTGACTTGCATAATGCAGCTGTTCTTACCTGCAGGAGAGGATAAAGCAGTGGAGAAAGAATCCTTAAGGAGATTTCTCTCTGCTGCACTCTTCATAACAGAAACATTTTGCTTTGTGTTTTGAAGACACAAGATTAAATTAAATGCTATTAAAAATGCTTTCAAAAAGCCCCCTAAGGACCTGAATTCAATTTCTGCGATAGGCAAACTGTAGAAACCAAAAGGTATTGATGGTTTCCCAAGCCCTCCATAGGAGTCCTGGACTGTCCAGACTAGATTCTCACCTCCACTTATTGCAATGATAAATTCCTTAGCCTCCATTTCTCAACCTTATATTTGCACCATTAACCCAAATTGTACCTTCACACCTGCATCTTTACTATTTAATTTTCTTCTCCTCCCTTTTTCCCTCAGTAATGCCATGACTCTGCAGAATGGTATTACAGAGCAGCTCTGGATTTCTGTGGATCCAATCACAAAACATTTGAAAGTTGGTAAATGTTATTTCTGCAGCACCAAAGACCCATGTCTTGTCAAATCTGATTATATGTAGTGGAGTTTCCTCCATGTTAAAATTATTCTTAGCTCTTCTACTAGTTTCCCAGACAAAGTAATTATTCTACCACTCTAGCATTTCAATATATTCCATTTTGATATTCCAGACAGAGGATTATTGCATCAGGTGGCAGATATGTACTGGGAACAGATGTGGTGCTGAAAGCAGCCCTAGTGCTTGAATAAATATTCTGTGACAAATTAAAAGAAATAATATTAACACTTACAGGGTGTTTTTCAAGCAAAAATCCAAAGGCTTTGCAAAGGAAAACCCTGCAGAGCTCTGTACACACAGCACGGGGAATTACAGCACTGACACCATGATGGACTGAGCATCATTAAAGGACCAGCACGAAGAATTGCCCCCAGTCTGGTTTTGTAGCACTGAACCATTCTCTCTTCAATGTGAAACACCTGAAGATGCAGCAAAACTGATATCAAAGAGAATCATGTGAGAAATTTGTTCTTATTCCTGTAGCTGCTGGATTTCTTTCCAGACAACCATGGTTCTACAGAACATCCTTGTTGCACACATTTATAAACACTCTGTGGCTTTGTAAACAGTTATCTTGACACTCAAAATTATTTGTCATACAACGTAAAAAATAAACTAAAGACATGGTTCTTTGAGAGAACTTCTTGTGCCATAAATTCAGTGACTCAACTTTGAAGAGTAAATATCTTGCTTCTTTCAAATGAATGTTTCTTTCCATCCCCCTCATAAAATTGCTTTCTTAGGCATCAGGACTACATTAAACATGCATTGCTGAATAATTATAAGTAAAATAGATTCTTTTTATTTAAAGACTAGAGCCTGACAGAAACAAGGTAATATTCATCAAAACACTTTCTTTTAAACAATGGCATATCCAATTCCATGGCATTACCTTTACTAAACAAATTAATCCAAAATGAAGCATCATGTGTTTCCCCTCAGCTACTGAGTAAAGGTTTACTCTCATTCCTGTTAATACAGATCTGGGCTTGTCAGTCTTCTCCCAGACACATCCATCCCCATGAAGGGAAAAATTACCATCTCCACAACTTTAGCCAGGGCCATTAACTTCCCCAGGTACTGCTTAACCCCAGTGAACATCAGCAGAGCAGTTCAGAGTCTAAGTCCTCCTCCCACAAAACCTGGGATCTTATCCACTGAAGTCAGAAACAAAGTTCTTGTAACTTATCTGACAGTGGGACAAGGTCCCAGGAGCCCCAGGATGAAGATACAACTGGTTTGAGTATCTTTCTGTATTAAGCTTTTGAAACCTCTCTGTAAAATAATAAAAAAGTACCTAAAAACGTTCTGTGTGGTACAGGTCAGCCAACACAAAATTATTCTTAAAATAAAATGTTATTTGAGTACAAAATGTAGATTTATGTTACATGAGGCCAACCTCTGCATCTCTGCACCAAAATACCAAATCAGGCCCCTTAGTTTCCCATGGGAAACACTTCCAGTTGCTGTCAATGTTACTGGCTTCTGCTTTCTGCAAGGCTTTAGGCCTGGTTTGTCTTCTGCCTCATTTTAACCTTGCACCCTCTTCCCCTCCCTAACCAGTCCAGCTCCCTAGACTGGATGTCCTCCAGTTAATAGTTACCCAGAATCCATACAAATTGCTGATATATGTGCCAACCTGCCCCTCTGCCCGCTGGCAGGTCAACCTTTGGGCACAGCTCAGTGGCACAGGTGACAGCAGGAACTGCACAATTAAATATCAGAAAGGCGTTTACCGACCAGTACAGCATGTTTTGTCATGTGAGAAGGATCAGATTATTTCAAGATGACTCATTTTCCCACTGAAAAAGCTTCCCTTAAGCCTTAGTTTAAGCCTTTTGCTTTGCAAAGGATGTCAACTACCAGTCACTTACAGACTTCTGGGTTTTAGAACAAAGTTATTTGTTATCAAAGCAGGTGAAACCACACAAATTCCAGGGTATTTCCTCTGTAGGCTTTTGATTTGCATGTCGGGAGCAAAGGGAAATCTGACAGTGTACTGTCTTACAAAAACAAACACGAGAAAGTACAGAGAAATCAGCTCATGTTGACTATTCAGCCTCAGGGATGGCAGCAACTCCTACCTCAGGTGGTCAGAAAGCTCCAAGGAAAAAACAATTCAGGATTGAGCCACTGGGCAGCCACGGGAAATCTCAAAACGTTTGAAATCAAAGACAGGAGAGAAGGGATCATTTCAGGGGAAACATTGCTTTCAGCAAGGCAGTTAGAAACAAGGTCCTTTTGCAAACACTTGTGCTACTGCTGAGGTTGGTGATCATGAGGAAAGCACTGAGTTAGGTCACACAATTCCTAAAGCATCGAGGCCACACCTCAGAGTCTCAGATGCTTTAGGGCACCCAACTGTGAAATACTGACACAAACAAAAATTGAGGCGGTTTTTCACATATTTACTAAATTACTCCTGCACAGACAACTGCAAGGATTTGAGCTATCTTGATGGACATCCAGGTGATCCCTAGAAACTAGAAAGCAATAACCATCTCTGCGTGACAAAAGAGAAAAACTGCAGTGGAAGCTCATGCAGCACCTTTGCAGCTGTGTTATTCAATTCTGTGCTAGAGGCCTGTTACCTACCAACAATGGCCAAGACAGATTGTCTCAGCCACGAGTCAGAAGGGGAGAAATCAACACCAAAACGTGTTCAGTAACTGCAGATATTTAAGTATAAAAAATAAAATGTCAGCAGACTCAGATAAGATTTCCTAGACTCCTTCAATCAGCTAATCTTTTGCAAAACAAGAATAAACTTGGCCCATATTCTGTCAAGTTAGGAAGCTGCAGAAGTTTGTAATTCTTTTGGGCAAAATAGTAACAACAATAATGCCATGTTTCTGTCCCTGTCTACTCTCAGTTCTAAAGTACCAAAGAAGATTCTTGGCAAAATTGATCTTGATTTTCCACTACTTACGTGAGGGCAACACAATTTAAGTACAAGTGAGTTCTCTCAATAGTGTGAGTCAGCTCCTCTGGATTGAGAGGTGATGTTAATTCTGAGGTTAAATACACAGGCACTGTCCCCTTAGAGATGCAAATATAACTGTTCTGCCTGTAATACAAAAAGATGTAGCAACTCTGTACTCTTTTAAGGGAGGTAAAGTCCTGTTTTTATTTTGTGCATTCCAGATGACTTCTGGGTTTGGAGCCATTAAAAACCTCTCAAATTTGAGCCACTGTGAATGAAGTTCATGCTGGTCTCATATAAGTAATTTGTTCATCTGAAATATGAGGAAACTGCTCTAGGTAGTCAGTTCTAGGACAGAAATTCCTCACAACCAGGGCATTTAGGACCACTGAGCAACCTGGTCTAGTAGAAAGTGTCCCTGCCCATGGCAGGGGGTTGGAATGAGATGAGCTTTAAGGTCCTTTCTAACCCAACCATTTTCTAATTCTGTGATATACATAATGTACCTATTGCTGCAATGAAGAACGACAACTGCTGGACTTGCAACATCATAATATTTGTATTTCTGTTTCTCTCATCATATCCTTGACAACATTATTGCCCACTCAGCTATTGCTTGTTTGATATTTCTCCTACCTCAACAACCAAGTGGCCCCCCCCACACACAAACAAAGAAGATACCCACAAAAACAGGAGCAGTGTGTTGGTGACTGCCAGGTTCCTGGGATTGTCCTCCAGCATGGCAGCCCAGGCAATGCTGGGATGTGCAGCCCGAAGCTTCCCACAGAGACACCAACATGCTCAAAAACCATAACCAAACACTACCCATTGTTATTTATTTGTAATAATTATAATTTAACCATCTTTCATTTTCTGTATTGAATTTTATTCTGCTGATTTTGGATGCTTTCCTATTTCTCAGGATCTTTTTTCACTGTTTTCTAACTGTTTTCACTGTTATCCTAATCCTCTTCTCCAGAAGGCCTGCACTCCCTCCCAGCATGATCAACTCCTAATTTTATAACGATGCTCTCTATTTCATCCTCTACTGTTTGTAAACTGTGAGGGCTTTTTTCCTATATTAAATAAGTCCAAGGGAATGTAAACAAACACTGGATGCTGGAAGGGAAGAAACCAGGAGCTCTAGAAATCCAATTAGCTTTAAAACTTTGGCACGCTGACTTGGAGAAGCGTGTGGTGAAAAGGAGCACAAAAGCTTAAATAAAAGACGACCACATCCTTTCTCTAAACTCCTAACAACTCTGGGCAGAGGCAGATTATTGCTTCTACAGGGAAAATTTTACTAGCTGTGCACGCAGTGGCTGTAACTCAGCCATGAGCAGCTTCCAGCAGTCCCAGCTGCTGCAGGAATCACAGCAGGAACACGGGGGAGAAGAGGAGGTTCCCAGCCAGACCCTCAGCAGCCGCCCACAGCCAAGCACTGGGAATGTCTCCTGCTGACCACTCAAATCTGACCAAGGCACTTTTTTTCATAGGAAGATTGAATTCCATCATAAAACAGATTTCTCACAGAGCATTACACATTTTTGCACAAGCTGTGTTCTGCAGAACAGATTGAGACAGGGTTTGATATTGGTGAAGCTTCCTGTTTTCCATGTTTCAGAATTCATCTGTTATCATTTGGTATTTTGCAACGCTTTCCCTCACTACAGCAATATTTAAAACATTGGAATTTTTTCTTGTGGAGAATGTTGAAACGCTCAGATTTAACTCCAGTCAGAACGGCTCCAATCTGAACCAAGATGAAATCTCCTCTGAAATAAGAGGATAAGTTTGCCTTCCAAAGTTATCCTCACCATTAGAATCTGATCAGACTCTCTAACTAAACTTCCAAATACTAACTGCCAATTCTCACACTATTTCAATTTTATGGTGTTCCAACAAGAAGTTGATTTTCTCTCCAGAATATCCCCAGTCAGTGTTTCAAATTTGGAAACCTGTAATCAATAGAGACATGGAGTTTCAAATTTTGTGGCTTATCTTTAACCTTCATACAATGACAAAGCCCTGTGGTAGAGCTCTCTAGTCACTGTCGCTGGAATATCCACACGGACACACAGCAAAGCACTTAAGCAACTCCAGGCCATTATGTTGCAGTAAAACCAGATGTTGTATTTGTTCCAGAAAACAGAATACACAGGCCTTCCAGGTTGGCTCTCTCATCTAAGAAAAGGAGGATTTAGAGGATTTTGAAATGTGATTCTTTCGTAATGTGCAGAAAACAATACCTGACAACCCAAAACTCATCTGCAGTGACTTGTTCTTAAATCCAGGGAAATCACAGTACTTCTGCCCAGCTGTTATCTAATCTAATATCAAATACTTGACTCTGAACAGAATTGATGATTCTGTGAGTAATTACAGGTCTCTTCCCACGTCCACTGAAGTTCTCATGAGCCTTCACAAAGGCTTTCAAGAACTTCCACTAACTCCAATGAACTCTGAATTTTAGTATCTCATTGATGTTCTGGCCAGACATTCTGCAGAATATGTGAGGACAATTAATATGGTAAATTGTTTCCCACAATATTCCCTAATTTCATTAGGATGCTTGAATTACTTTTTCTGTAAAAAAGCATTCATTATAAAACAAACAGCCAGACCCTAGGTGAAATTAGCTTTTACTAAATAAAATACTTCTTCATTTCCTTTTATGATATTTGCTATTGCTCAGTGTATTTCCAAACTGAACAACTCTTATCAGGTCTGATGAGTGTGGTCAAAGAACTGATCAATCAAAACTCATAAAGTCGATTGATTTTCTCATACATTTCCTGTTCTCCATTTGTTCCAGACACAGGCTTTGTAAAAATTTCACTGGTGTCAGTGGTGCCATCAGAAGTAAGATTGTGGTGTTATGTTAAATAAATCACAGAGGTTAGTGCAGAGAAATAAAAGTGAAGAAAAAAATACACATCCTCTTAGAGTGAAGCTGTGAAACAGGAATCATCAGCTGAGCAATCAGGGTGAGTAGGGAAGTCACTCTGGCTACCCCATCACAAATACATCACTGAGGAGATAATAGTATGCAAATTTTTCCAGGTATTTTGAAGAGCAATGTTAATCAGTACAGGGAAATAATTAACCTCTTTATCAGACTGTGATGGGAAAGTAGTTGGAGATTAAATCAGGAAGTATTAGTTTGTTTAGAGTATGTCTAGTAGGCTTTGCTTTATCATTTGATCAAGGTACCAAAACAGCCCACAGTTGTTTGCTCCTAACAGGTTAATGCAACTAAATAAGAGGTATTGTTGTTATTAAATATATGCGTATACATATTTAAAATTAAAGATCAGCATTTAGCTACAACAGTAGAAATGCTTTGCATTTCAGTAGTAAGTGTTGGCTCTTGTGCAATACAGATTATACAAGCACTCATTTATCTGCTTTGGTGCCCAGTTTTCCTCTCTGGTCCTTCACTTATTTGCCCTCAGAGAATTTTGCAAAATTTCTCAGTAAAATTCCATAATTATTTATTTTATTTTATTGAAAACTGTATCATAGTTTCTCTGACCAGTTTTCTCTGTCCACATTTAAGCTGCCCAAAATATATTTAAATTTGGTACAGGAAAGTCCTATAGATTCTCAGTTGTTACAGTTTGAGAGAAAGGCAAATGAACTGAGTGGAAAAATTCACCATTGTGCATTCTACTTTTATAAATAAGAAAAAATAAGGGCTCTTGAGCCATTTCACCAGGTTTACTGGACTTTAAAGCTAAAAGTCAGTTATATTTTAAAGGACTAACAGAAAAAAATTTAAGAAATTTATTAGTGTGAACTCCAAAAAGTTCCATGTTGTACATTATAGTGCTTTGTACTTGTTGTGTAAAGTCACAAAGCTTCGCTTTTCTCTAAACTGAAAGAAAAATATTAGCAATTATCATTTACAAAATTAATCCTGAAAAGGTTTGCAGCAGTGCACATGGAAGACTTTGTAGCATTTTCCTCATTTGGGCTGCATCTATATAGTCAGATCAACTTTTCCTAAAGCTTTGTAAGAATGTGGCAGCTATTTAATGGCTCATTCTATAGAATCACATGAATTATCTCTAAATCTTTCATCAAAGAGTATGTAACATTCACGAAACAGGTTTAGGTGCTTGCATTGATTTATCTGTTGGAAATCTGTGAAATGCATTTCATGGTTTCTCTGATGTGGGACACATTGTACTCTCTGCTTCCCACAGCATCAATGAGAACAGAGGTGGGATCAGCTGGAAAGAAAAGGCATCAGTTAAACCCTACAAATCATTATCAGCAACACAGTCATGGGGGACGTGGGTTCAGCTTCAAGGACATTGAGTAAAAATCAGTAAAGTGCAGGAGTCATGAAGAACTCCTCTGAACCTTGTCATGTAAACCCTCCCTTGGCCAGCATGTTCCTTTAGCTCCGAGGCAATGAGCAGAGCTAGTTCTAGCTGGCACCATTCCCAAACACTGACAGGGTGATTCTATGAATCTGATCTATGATTCTGGATTCACAGGACTTTTCCTGACTCCTACTCATGAGGAAGTCTTTCCACAGAGCTGATGCCAGCTCAGCATCTTATTTTCCCCTCCAAGCCAGCTCAGGGAGCAGTTGGCACCCTGAGGAAGGCAGTGGATGTGTGAGGAATGGCACATACTGGATTCCAGTGGGCTGAGGAGGCTTCGAGCCCTGCAGGGAGCAGGAGCCCAGCATTGCCACCCAGACACACTGGGCTGCATCTGCTGTGGCACGGAAGGGCAGTTTACCCAAGAGGATAGGAAGTGCATAGTTTTGAGTCTCAAGCCGTGACCTCCACATTGCTGTGAGATGGGAAATATGCCCAGAATCACATCCCTCCCCACTCAGGCATCTGACAGACACAACTGACTCAGCTGCTTTCACAGCCCAGTAAATCCTAAACCACTCCAGTGGAAAAGGTCACGATATGACATCCAGGCTGGGGTGTCACCTTCCATTTGAAAATCTCTTCAAATCAAACTCCGGTTCGTGACATGAGAATTCTCTCCTGAATCCCCACTCCTTGACTGAGCCAGACACAAAGGTGTTTACCCAGCTGGGTAACTGCTGAATGCCTGTTCTGCTTTAAAAAACGTCACACATTCTTTTCCACAGCCCCATTTGCTAAATTTAGCTGATTAATTACATGTTTTTAACACTAAAAGTACAGGAAATGGATTTCCCAGTAGGAGTTTTTCAGTTGGGCAGACTCGCTAGGGCAATTATTTGGTTGTGAACAGAAGAGGAAGTGTTCTTATTTTGGGTTACACCATTTTTATGAATGCCTGAGATATGGGAAGTTCCACAGCTAACACCAGGTTTCAAGAGGTCTGTACTATGATAACGATCTGGATAAATGGAGGGAAAAATAATAAATTGGATAAATTGGAAGCTGCCAAAGAGTGTATTAGAAGTTATAAGCTATGTCTGGACACACTCCTCCCAATAAGTCTGGGAACATTTAGATCTTTTCCTTCAAAAATGACCTTTAAAGCCCTTTGCAGAAGTATTCCATGTGTGCCTTGTCCAACAGCTTGGACAACAGAGGTTTGATCTGTTGTTGGGATCACTAGATTTTAGTGCAGTAGGTGTGTACCTATAAAATGCTTTTTAGTTTTTAATCCTATATTAATTTATTTCCTCCTTTAACACTCAGATGATGGAAAGCATTTCCTTATAATCTTTAAAAATAACAAAAATAACATTTTAGTAACAAAAGACCAAAAATGAAAGCAACACACATAAAAGATTTTTAATACATAGGTTCTAACAGTGATCTGATGGGACATTCACCCTTCCTAAAGGCAGACAAACCCGTTATTTCAGATATTGTCTCTGCTTGTTTCCTCTGAACAGGATCTCTGTTTTCAGCTCTGAAGCCCCCTGAAACAATCTTCAAGGTGATATTTTGGCTTGGCTACTTTAACAGCTGCTTGAATCCCATCATCTACCCTTGCTCAAGCAAAGAGTTCAAGAGGGCTTTTATACAGATCCTGAAATGCCAATGCCACCGTCGAAAGAAGCTGGGGTGGTGGGCCTACAGCTACAGAAACTGGAATCGGTGCTCCTTTGAACACCCCAGGAAAGACTCTCTGGATGACAGTGGGAGTTTCCTGAGCGGCAGCCAGAGGACATTATCCTCAGCATCTCCCAGCCCCGGCTACGTGAGCAAAATCACTCACCCTCATCTGGAGATGTGCACATTCCAGGAATGGAAAAACTCCAGCTCCCTCCTGAGCCCTTTTCAGGATGGCAGCAGACAAAAGGAGCCGTGCCAGTTCTTCACCTTCAACCTCTTCTCGGAACGCAATGGACACGTCCCAGCCGGCAGCCCAGGCGCCGGCAGGGGGGACAGAGAGGCCACCTGTGACACACTGAACTGCAAACCTGCCTGTGGAGCAAACACCACACTGGAATGAGTGGATTCCAACCAGTCTGTTCCCCTGGGACACCGACCTGCCTGATGTTAGCCCCAGGCGAAGAAATGGATCTGTGCACGGTTTGTCAGGACAGCACGGGAAGGAAGCTAGGGAGGGAGCAGATTTATGGCACAAGAGTGGCCGAGTGCAGGGACTACCCATATTCCCAGTCAAATTCCAGAGAAACTACTGAAGCATGAACAGAATGCAAGGAAAATACTGCATAAACCCAGGGAAGTGCATATCCAATTATTCAGCTGTCGTGGAAGTGCTGTGGAACAGCCCCACACATCTGTATATAGAAAGAATGTAAAAATAGGGGGGTGGGCAGAGGCCATGTGTGAGTGGGTGGGTGTCCAGGTGTGCCAGCCATGTGGATGGATGTCTGGAAGTGACAGTGAGCAATGCAGTCCTGGTTGTTCCTCTGCAGGGTACTGCCCCTGACTTTGCCTGTAATTCCGTATTGTTGCTGTACGTCACTGTACATTCGCACTTTAAAAATGGAAAACAATGTCAATGATTAAAGTAATTTCTCAACAATTTAAACATTTGCACCTATTACTATAGGACTGGAATTAGCCAGGTTCCCTCATCACCGTTTTCACTTGAAAACAAAACACTCATAGCCATTAAGTTTGCCAGTGTGACTCCTAGGATGCAGTTGCTTCCCTGACCACCACCATTTATAACTCCTCTATCCTTTACAAAGCTCTTTGAAAGTTTGAAAACACCAGCAATGGTAGGAGCTCATAATCTGCATTTCAGCACATCAGTAAGTGTCCTGTAAACATACAGGCTACCAGAGGATCTGATTTCTAAAAGCAACACTCATAAATCACTAAAAATACCTCATAAACAGTGTCATGGGCACAGCACAGAAGAGCAGTGACCGCTGGAGGCCCAAAACCAGCTCCAGGACAAATGTGCTTAGCCTTTGGTTCTCTGAGCAGCCTTTGAAAACAGCACTGGACATTCAGAGGCTTTACTTTGCCTCTCAGATGAGAGGAGTCAAAACAATGGAGTAGTGTAAGTGTCACTTCATCAATATTTTCCACCTCGATAATACAGTTCTTTAAGAGAATTCCTGACAATATCTTCTGTGACTTTTTAGGTCATGTTTGGAAGCTATTTTGGTCTCTTGCAATTAAGTGTGAATCACGGAACTAATGACTGATTTTTTTTACATGATGTGGTACAAACCATGAAAAGTGGTATTTACTCCTTTCTCCAACTGAGTCTTTCCTTACTAGGAATTGTAGTGACCTTTTTTTTAAAGGTTGAAACAGGGAAGAAACCACAAACAGATCTACTAAAACTGCTTGGGGTCAATTTAACAATGCTACATCCCCAGGGAGAGCCATTTCCTTAATTTTTGTTTCCTTACATGTGTATTCTCTCATTCAACAGCCAGAGAGGGGTGTGGGGTGTGGTTAGATGATACATCCCCCAGCTCAACGATAGCAAAGTCATGTTCCAGCATCTTCCCATGGTCCTATGTTATAGTAAGAACCACATAAGTATATTTTAGGTCCTGTCCTGTTGCAGCATGGCCAATTTCCCACTTTAATAATTCCATTTTGATTGTGGGAAAGGCAGTAATTTCCTCTTAAAAGGACAATGTTATAAAATTTAAAAGTGTTATAAAACAGTTAACAAATTCTGCTAACAAAATATCCCACCCACCTGTGATACACCAGTAGGAAGCTGTGCCCTTTGGGCCTCTCAAAGGCAGAGAATTCTATTTCTAAACTACAGGTATAATTTTTGGAAGGAACCTACATTTCTCTGTCAAACACTGTTGGGTTTTGTGAAACTTCAAAACTGCAGTGAATTGGAAATGAATTTGTTTCATCTAATCATCTGACAGCACACTTTAACTGAATTTTGAGCCAAAAAACTTGTATAGCGTAAATTCAATATCCTTATTTGACAATGAAGTGATACTGCAAAGTTTCAGAATGAGCAGCATCCCATTACTTTAAAGCCTTTAACTATATAGCTCTGAGAGACTGATAATTCTTTTAATTAGTTTCCAGTCCAGCTCCTTAAACAGTGCTATAATTCTCTAATTATGTATGAAGTCAGAGAGGCTTTTATCGCTGAAGTGACCTGTAAGTACTTACCATCTTTGTGTATTTTTGCATGTAACGTTACAAAAACCACACGGAAAGTTTTGTTACTTCTTTTTTTTTTTTAATTTACAAAAAGAGAATTTCAGTCACTTCTGTACTGAAATAAGAGTTTTCTGTAAAGACTGTAACTGATCAGGAGGAGAAGATATGCATTAACATCATGCTAAGATATTCAGTGCCTCAAAACATGTAAATCATAGACCAAACTCCTCAGAGACCAAAAAGCCCAAGACACATGTCCTGCAATAACTGATATAAACTTCAAATAGAATTTTAACAAACTGTGTCTTGTCTAAAATTAAATTTTAATACTGGAGAGCCTACAGCTTTTAAGTATAACAAATGTAAGATGGAAAGATTCCTAATATGTCTCAAAAATATATTTCTCTAAACTCTTTATAGCCATGCATGATATTATATGATTTCCCTCTTCTTCTAAGCTCTTTAATTTTTGTCTCATGAATTCCCATTTTGGTACAGCAACAGTGGTGTCCCATCCATGCAAACTATGGAAGACTTCAAAAGTCCTGTAGCATTTGCTCATAAGTTGCCAACAACACCTGTTTTACCTCCAGTCACGGCTTCAGTGGAGGTACAATCAATAAAACTGATAAAATATAAAATGAGCAAAAGAACCCACATGGATCTGAAGGAGGGACTATGAAGATTACAGAGAAGAAAGTTTGATATGCCACTTAAAACATGAAACTTTTGCAGGACCCCTGACCTCTCTAGAACAAATCTATTCTAAATATCTTTATTTTTACCACTGGAGTCTTTTACAACCTCCACCAGGCAAGGCAGCCCAAATGAGGCCATACAGCTCACCCTCTTCCTTTTGTTAGTCCTTCATTTGTTGCAATGTTTTCCTTTAAAGGAAAAACTATTTGGACCAGGGCATGATCATAAACCCTTTTGGGACAAGCCCATATTAGCCTATATTTTAAGACAGCCAAAATTAATTTGCCAAGCAGAACATTCAGGGCCCAGTGCAGTGGCACATGATGATGATTTGTCCAATGTGACTACACTCCATTGTGTGTGTTTTTTATGCTAGTTAACAGGCCTTCTGATGAACACCAAATAATAGATTTGCCCCCAAAGAGGAGTTGCTGCCATTTAGAACAGAAAGTGTTCGTAAAACACTGTGATTTTCTCCAGGTTAAGCTTTGTCTGGAGCTTAATTCCTAACTAGGGGCTTGTCCAAAGCCATTCAGTGGAGAGGCACAGCTGTAATGGCTCAGGGAGCTTTGTTACATCCCAGCTGCACACAAATTAAACCCATTAGGCCTCAATGCACTCAGCTATCACAAAATGCTACTTATTTTTGAAAAGAGTTATGATAAAATCAATCCATCTGAATGAGACTGAAACTGCAGAGCATTTTACATTCCCTACTCTTTGGAAATGCAGAACTCTTTCCAAATGTGACAGGGAGAGAAGAGGGGACATTAATATTACAAAGTACAGTTCTAGCTTGGAAAATGTCAAAATAGAAAACTCAACAGATGAGCTCTGTGCTTGCAGTTTCTGTGCTTGAATTTGCCCTCACACAAATGAGCATATAACATTGCACAGCACAGGAGATACCCATCCACAGAACTATTGGTATACTAACATCCACTTATTCCTTATTCCACAAATTAACCAGCTCATTCCTATAAGAATACACTGGATTCTGTTTTGATACACCCAACAATAGATTTGCTCACCTTCTTTCCAAGCCCCCTGCAGTGCTCTGGCTCACAGAGCCCATAGGGCAGAGCACGGCACCATAGGGATGATGCATCTCACAAACACCACCTTCAACCTGAAGGGGTCAAAAAGAAACTCTTCAGAATAAGGAGACACATCACACTGGTATCTGTCACTTTAAAGGAAACCGAAAATGTTTCTACCTACTATGATCTTTTTGGCACTAGACGTGGTCCTAGTTATCTGTGCAAAATGTAAGTCATGATTCCCAAGAGCAGCAAAAGCACCTGGAGCACAAACACAGAGGTTGGGCACCAACATGAGAAAATCCTGTTTCTGCCTTAATGACTGGTTTTGTGTTTCACCTCCCTGAATAGAGGGAAGGGACCTAAATTAAAGCCTTCTCTCAGATCTTTCATCCATCTCAAAGCTGCTGGCTACTAACTTGCACATGCTGACTTGTGAGTCAGCACACACAGAGCCGAGCCAGCCAAGCCACGTGGTCCTGTCTTCCCACTAAAATCTGGCAGTGTGGAACAGGACATGTGGCGAGATAACACAGAACACAAATGAAAGTGCTCAAAACACCAACAGAAAGGGAGAAGTGTTGAGAGACAAAGTTTGTAAGTCCATAAATCGGCCTTTATTCATGTTAGTGACAGGATAACTTACTGTGCTCTGTTTATCTGATTGGTTTGTAACTGAGATAAACAAAAGGTCTCTGCAGAAAAAGGCATGACTATTACGTCAATTTATGTCACCACAACATGGACAGATGTCCCTGCACCCCTCTGTTCTCCTGCCTGGGGTGTAAAAGCAGAAAAGTAGATTGTACTTCTACTCAGTTATAATCTACAGCCGGCTTTTTCCTAGAATAGCCATGATTTAATTAATTAAAGTCAGTTTAAAATTACAGTTGCATTTTTTATTTGTTCCTGTAACCAGTGAACTCCAAGTAAATTATGAACGTGTCTCAGTCACTTCGCTTTTCCTCATCACTGAGGGTTTAAGAAGCAGCGAGGCCCAAATGAAAGCCATGAGTAAGGCATGAAACCTCAGCAAATGAGCCAGTGACCACCATGGCACATTCTGCTTTAGGTACTCCAATGGTGTGATTGGAGCAGTTTTGAGCTCAGCTGAGGCAAAGTCATTTACGCTTCTGAATAAAGAGCAACTCGCCTCTGCAAAATATGTAAAGAGTGATAAAGGCAAAAAATTGTCATAATGGACAGGTTGGACCCTTATTTTATACCCTTGGAACTTGAGTGAAACAGATGAGACAAGTGAAAAAATAGTGGGATATGGTTGTTCAGATAAGTGGAAGGTGATGGGGAAAGGAAGTCTGGTGTTGTTCTCGGAAATTTCTTATGTCAAAACATATTATCTTGACCAGTGAGGAATATGCTCCTTATCTAGTAATTGCCATAATCTTTATAGGACTCCAGCCAAGACATGAAGAAAAAGAGAAAGGACATTGAAAATTAATAAGAATCGTTCATAATTTCTTTAATAAGTCAGCCTAAAAAGCAGATGCAGTAAAACTTTAATTTATAGCTGTGATTAAAAAGTCTTTAATTGCCTATTTCACAATTTCCTCTAAAATGTTCTTTGGAAGGCACAATAACTTGACTCCACTGAGACTTGTGTGTAAATGTTTAATTCTAGCAAAGAACCTGCACTTTCTATGACCTCTGAAAAGTAGGAATTATTTTTTCTTTGCTTGATTTGTTGAGCTTTGGTTTCTTCACTGTGAAGATCAAAAAAGCTGTCCCAAGAGCTAAATTTAACATATGTTCTGGAGCCTGAGGTAACTGTGCAAGAGTTCATCCCTCTCCTGCTCTGCTCAGTCCCGTGCTGGAACACAGTGGAGCTCCGGCCTCGATTTCACTCAACTGGATCCGTTTTACAAGGAAAGGAATGGGGACCTGGCTTGGAAAATCCAACATCGCCATCTATTGGATTTTTATTGCGCGGGAGAGTCACAAATACTCTGGATTTTACACACCACAAATCCAACCTCTTAAGCAGGAGGACTTTTCCCCAGGGCAGCAAGGGAACTTAGACCTCCTGCCTTCAATTTGTATTTACAGGCGAGTGTGGCCACAGGAGAGGCGCGGGTGGGCCGCGCCACTGGCCCTCGCCGGCTGCCACCGCCCTCAGGAGGGACCTCAGCCTTGAAACACTCACCGAAACAGCCATTGAGTTCTCATCGCCACCAGCCGCCCACAGCACGAACAAAGAAGAGGTTTAAACAAAGTCCCGCAGGAAAAGGGCAGCGAGGACGGTGAAGGGGCGGCTGGGGGAGCTGGGGCTGTTCAGCCCGAGGAGAGGAGGCTCGGGGGTCACCTTCGCGCTGTTTGTGTCCCTGAAAGGAGCCTGCACTCGGGCCGGGGGCGGTCTCTTCTCTCGGGTGACCGGCGACAGAACAAGGGCACAGTCTCAAGCTCCCTCAGGGGAGGTTGAGGCTTGCTATTAGGAAGAAACTCTTCACTGAAAGGGTGATCCGCCATCGGAAAGGGCCGCCGGGGGGGGGGAGTCACCGCCCCCGCAGGTGCCCGAGAGTCGCTGGATGAGGCGCTTGGTGCCACGGTTTGGATGATGGGCTGTTAGATTATGGGTTGGACTTGATGATCCCTGAGGTCTGTTCCAACCTTGCTGATACTGTGGTACTGTGAAAGACTGCAGGGAATTGGTCTATTCCTATTGAAAGGAAGGGGAAGGATGTCGCAGGGAAGTGGCCAGAGGAGGCTCTTGAGTCACAAGAAGGTGCTGTCAGAACCAGAACCAGAGCACTCCTCTCACGGCACACTGGTTCGCCGGTGAGACGAGCGGCTCACACACCAGAGGAAAGGGAGTGTTTGGGTAAATCCCGAGTGGGAATGCTCACACGGCATTCCCGGGTCACGCGCCCACGGATCGAGCCAGGAGATGGAAACACGAAGGCTGAGCTCAGTCCCAGCGACCACAGCCGTGCCCTCTGGCCAGGAAACCCCCTGGCTCGGACAACCTATAAACGCGCCAGCGCGTGTGATGCTTGTTTGGGACAAAGTAAAGCGAACTGTGCAAAACTGTGCGACTTGTGCTACTATTTCAGCGCGTCCAATTTCCTCTTCGGCGCCACGCTCACCCCACGCTCAGGGTTGGGCACAGCTGAGCTGTGCCGTACCGTGCCGCGCTGTGCCCCCCCTTCCCCTTCCCTTCCTCCCCCCTTCCCTTCTCTCTCCTCTCTTCCCTCCCCTCCCGTCCTTGCCCCTCCGCCCCTCCCCGCTGGACTACAATTCCCGGCATCCCCCGCGCGCCGCCGCCTCGCCCATTGGCCGTCACTGCCGGAAGCGGCGGCCGCGGGCGCAGGGGGCGGGGCGGGCGCCGGAAGGCGGAAGCGTGGCGGGCCCGGTGAGTGCGGGCCGGGGGGTCCCGGCGGGTCCCGGGGCTGGGACATCGCCGGGGGGGCCCTGGGGGCCGGGCACGGCATCTCGGGAGGGCTGAGCAGGCCGGGGGTGCGGGGGGCCTCGGGAATCTGAGCCTGGGAGTTCGCTGGCTCGCGCCCGCAGTGCATGGAGCCGCTCCCCGCCCCCCGTTAGGGGGTGTCAAAAGTACTTTTAAGTACTTGGGAGGTTTATAAGGGTGTGTGAAAGGGAATTAAGCAAGTTTCGATGTGTATAAACGTCTAAAGGGGAGCGGTCAGAGGGTGGGCCGGGCTCTCCTCGGGGGGCCCAGGAATGGGACGGGAGGGACGGGCAGGAACCGCTGCCCGGGAGGTTCCCCCGGACACGAGGAGGAGCTTCTTCCCCGTGCAGTGACCGAGCACTGAACAGATTGTCCAGAGAGGGTGTGGGGTCTGCCCCCGAAGATATTCCAGAGCTGTCTGGACAGTGCTGTGCCCTGGGCTGGCCCTGCTGGAGCAGGGGGTGACACCACTGACCCTCCCGACCTGCCCCAGCCCGGGCTGTGTTTGCTGACACAGCTGTTGTGTGATGCTTACTGAGGGTTATTCCTTTCCCCTTTCCAAACCCCCTCCCAGGAGTCCAGCATGGATGAATTTAAAGATGCCAGTCCACCTGAGGAGTTACTGGGTCACTTAAAGCTTTCTGATCAGAAATCTTCAGAGACTGCCCCCAGAGATGCCCAGAACCCCCAGAGCCTGGGGGGTGGATGTGCAGCCCCCTCAGGCCAAGAGCCCTCGGCAGCAGAGGAGTCTTTCCATGACTGTCACGACTCCTTTGAGGCAGCAGAGCCCGTGCTGGATGATGGAGGGGATGTGCAGAGGGATGAGAGCAGCTCCAGGAAGCAGACAGAACTGGACGAAGAATACTTACTAGAACTAGAGAAGGATATGCCAGAGGAGGAAAAGCAGGTAACCCAAAGCACCAGGGCTGAATAGAAAAAGATTGGGTTTAGTTTGGTTTTGAATGATCTGTGACTGACACAAAAATGGATCTTTAAAGCCCCCATGTGTCCTTTAGGTAACAAATATTTCTGTAGCTTTCCTTGCTGGTCTTAATCATCACATTCCACTGCAGAGTTTTGTCTGCTTTAAGCAGTGAGTAAAGTGACTGTGACTCAGAGACATTCATAAAGAGAAATCACCCTGTTCCTTGTTATTTAGTGTGTGTGCATCCACTGTTTTCCCCTGATGAGCTGCAAGGTGCTTTTCCAAAACTCCCAGCAGGTTTCAGGATAGCTTTCCTGAAAGGCTGGTTTATGTAATCCATCTGATTGGGATTAAATTGGAATGTATCCCTGTAGTTTACTTGATCTTTAGGCAAACAAAACAGATTAAATGTGTGGGTTTGTTTACTTTCAGTGCAGTTATGTTTGTGCAGCATGGATGATGTTGTGAGGAGTAAGGAATTAGATCTTAGGGGAACTCCAGCAGCTTCTGGAATGGTCTCTGCTCTCATGTCAGTCTGTGTGAACCAGTTTATTGACTCTCAGTCAGGGATGTCACTTGGCAACAGTTGGTTTTCAGGATTTTAAGAAATTATGGTGATCAAGTAGTTAGAAAAAAAGAGAGAACTTTTATTTTTATTCTGATTTAGAGGAAACTTTTTTAATCCCTTTTTTAATCCTTTCAGGTTTAGACTCTCTTCACATGAGTAATGCAGTGAATTTCTGCTGGTCATTATTCTTGTGGCAGGTGGTGGGAGGCTTTCTACTGATTTATGGATTTTTTTTTATTTTTTTTCTGATTTTTTTTTTCAACTTCAGTTTGCAAATATTGGGGGAGTAAAGATGTTAAAAATTAAACCCTGTGTCCCAACATACAACTCCTCTCTGGCTCCCTGTCCTGGTGTTTAACTACACCCAGACTGGAAACTTTTGTTCTATATTTAGTTAGAATTTCTTTTATGGTAACTCCAGGGTCCTGACCTTCTTGGTGCCCCCTGGGAAGTCAATCTCTTGTTGTTGTAGGAGGGAATTTGTGAGTTTGGGGGTTTTTTTTGAAGGGTGGACACACCAAAACAGGGCACTTGCCCAATGCAGCTCTCAGGTGCTGAACTGGGGACAATAATCATTTCCCTGGACCTACTCAGCACACAGAAAACACCTCATGGCCCTCGTGTCTTTTCCAGTTTAGACTGAACAGTCCCTTTTTTCTCCTTGTGTTTATTGCTTGTACAAGGAGCAGTGTCATCCTGAGTCACCCTGAGGCTGCTGCAGCAACGTGTGACTTGAAGGCAGCTTGGGAGTTTCACAGAAAAAATGCCAAAAACTGGGGAGAACTAAACCCCAGAAATTCTAGAGCAGCAGGGCTGGAAATGGAGTGTCTTAATTTTCGTGTTGCTCTTGTTTCCATTGTATTGTTATTGTTGGATAAACATTTCATTTGCAGCTCCACCTTTGCCTTCTGTCAAATGAGCAGAAGGATTGAGGATGTTGAATCTTTGCATTCAGCTTTGTGGAGCTCCATGGAAATGTGCTGTGTGACTGCACAATAATAACTCTTGAAAGCTGGGAAGGTTTCCTTAGAGAAAGTCTTGAGGCAGCTGCAACTCTCATCTTTCTGCAGGGTCATTTCCAGTGGTATTGAGCAATTCTGCCCTTCAGCTTGGCTTGTGATTTTATCTAACCAAGCAGAGGGATTCTGTCTCTCACTATCACCACAAGGACTGGACTGGCAATTCTTTGTTATGTTCCATGGAAGGATTTCTGAATGGATTAAAGAAACAGCCTTGCAAATGCAGCTGCTTTTTTCTCTTAACAAAATATTGCTGGTGTGTCTTGGAAGCAGAGCTTGAGAAATCCTGAATGCAGAGAACTGCAGAGTTGTTACAACCACCTCACATTCTCTGTGTAGTAAAACCATGGGGATGGGTCATTCCTGAATTGCTGCTCCAACTCATTCTACTTGGTATTGATGGCTACAAATTTATTTTTAAAAGTGAAACATTCTCTGTATTCTAATTGTTCAAAGAATCTGTTAAATTATGCAACTTTTAAGAAAACATACTGCAGTCACCGCCTGAAAACAGTGCTGTACATTCATTTATTCAGAGCTTTTGAACCTCCTTCCAGTTACTCAAAAGGTCGTTTTTGAGAAGGGCAACATGAATTTTTCTTTTTTAATTGCAGCTGCAGAAAATGAGGCAGAAATATTCAGAAGTGTTTATTTGGCTGCTCAGGTTGTGAGCAGACACTCAGCAGTGCTGTGTTTGCTCCTCAGGCAGCCCTTGATGGGTTCTTCTCATCCCTCCTGTGTTGTGCTGGCCCACCTCTGTGTGAATGTGCACTCAGCCACTCAGGGGAGTCATTCACATGAAAAACAAAGCTGTATTTTTAGATCAAGGGCAGTGCTGGTAAAAGCAGACATCAAACAGCAGCCTGGTGCTGGCAGAGGGGGAGATGGATTCCATTAGAGCTCTTGTCTAAATAAGAAAAACTCCCTGTGAACTGTTGTCACAGCCCCAGCCATAAACTGTGGGCTCAGGTCAGGAGGAGAGCTGGATGTTACTTAGCTCTGCTCAATCACATTCATGGAGCTGCACCTTCAGGGATTGTTGGGGTTTTAATAAGCCAAGACCATTGCTGTGTTTTAGCAGCTGTAAAAAATGAGTTCTATTGAGTGTTGTCCTCCAATAATAAGCTGCAGAAAAACTCTCTTAATTTATTCTGGAGATGCAAAGGCAGGTTTTCTAGTCCTTGCTCTGTGTATTTATGTGTATCCTGTGTCCAAACTTCCACAGCAGCAGCTCTGAGTAGAAATACTCAGCTGTCAAGAGATCAGAGGGAAGGAGTGAGTGGTTGTGTATTTTTTCTAATTATATTTCAAGACCCCCCATACAGTGAGAGCACCAGGAATTCCTTGCAGGGGAACAGTATCAATACTGTAAGAGGTCTTCTCTGCACAATGAAGCAAATTAAGAACTTGAAGGGATATTGAGACCCAAACCTGCAAGAAATATTCTTAAAAACAGATGCAGCATTGAGCCTGGTTACTTGCTGGGCTTGCAACTCTGAGCTTTTTAAGAATTTTTTTAAAAATTGACTTTTATAAGGTTTAATTGCTGTTTCAAAGGCATTCTGATTGCTGCCTCAGCAGAGGCACTGAGCAGTAAATTGCTTTTGATGCATTACAAACAGATTTTTCTGGTTAGTTGTCACTGACAGTGATGGCTTTGACGTTGGTCTGGTCTGTAGGATTACTGTGAGGACACCCAGCAGCTGTTCCATGGTAATTGTTTCAGCCTGCCCAGTTCTCTTCTGGAGGGACACCCATTAATTAGGAGTTTATCCAGTGCAGTATTCTGAACCCCTCATGCTCTTCCATCATGACAAATGTTGTCTTGTTCTCTGGGCCTCGTCTGGCAAAGACTTGAGCACCTGGCCTAGGAAGCTCTTATTTTGGATGTAGTACACTGGAATAAATATCTTATGTTCCTCCAGAGCAGTTCCATGTGCACTGACCTACAGCTGGCTGGAATCACACTCTGTCTGTTCTAACAGCAGGAAATGTGTCAGCAGGACAAGGACCACAGAGGGGATTCTTCATTTGTATCTTGTCAGCTACTCTGTAAGAATTAAGGGAAACTGATTTTGAGAAATAGCATTTTTTGTTAAACCTGAGATTCTTTCTGGGCTAAACAGTAATTTTTTTCCCCCTCCCTGTTTTCTGCAGAAGCTCAAGAATACATTAGAGAACATTGTTGTAATGAACATATTTCCTTTAGGCTTCCCTGTGTGATATATAACTCTTTTAGTAACATTTTTAAATAAACATAGAAGTCTCTTGCTGGATGGCAGTTTAACAGAAAGAGTGAAAAAACATATCATCACCTTCCTTTCAGTGCTGCTGTGTGATTTTAGCCCTATATTCAGTTTTGCCTTTCTCTGGAAGATGCTGATCCTGTCAGATTGAGCCCTTTTTCACTTGTGGTAATGGATTTAGTGGTCAGCTCCACTTTTTCTGCCTGAGGCTGTTGCCTCTGGAGCAGGGTGAGTGAGTGGCACGTATTGTCACTCAGGAATAGGCACAATTAGTCTAGCATGTGAACTGGAACTGTCAGGGAGGGCTCTGACCTCCTTCCTTGTGTCTGGAAGTGCTGGTTCCAATTCCAGGAAAGGCTGGTGATTGGCAGTGGGAAGGCTGATGTGTCTTTGCCGTGGGTTACAGGGAACAGGGAGAGGCCAAGTCTGTCACTGGTCATTGCTCTGTCACCTCCTGAGTGTCCAGGGCAGGTTTCAGGATTTGAAAAAGGGGGGTTTTGGGTCACTCCAACCTTAAATTGAAGTTCAAATCCTTGAATTCAGGATACAGCAGTAGCTTCACAAAACTGCAGGGGGAAGCAGATGACTATTAATGAATGACTTGGAATTGGTATTTGAAGCTGAAAAATACATTCCTTATCTGTTTAAATTCCTTGTTTCTGTGCCCCACTTGAACTCCAGTAATTCTTAAATCCACTGCTTCTTGGTGACCTTCCAAAAGGGAGTGTGAGGTGCAGGTGTGCATTGTCACTGTGTAAATAGAGGAGTTTGCTGCTCCTGCCACAACTGGAGCCAAAGGTAAATCAATGGATCAAACAAAATGCATAGGAACAGCCAGAAGAAGGATAGTTGGAATCCTTACAAACTGAGGGTGTTTGTCCTTCAGCTCCCACTGGCTCTGATTAAGGATTTCACTTCCAGCACTTTTATTGTATTGGTTATTTCCCATCCAAGCAATGAAAATGTGTAGATTGCTTTCTTCTCTCAGAGCAGAATAAAGCTTTAAATGCTTTTATTTTTAACCCTGGCAGAGTAGCAGAGGTGCAGGAACTTGTGATGGCCTTACTTTGGGATTGTTCTTTATTGTCAGGAGGCCCAGCTGTCCTTTGTCATGGCTTTGGATCAGACCTTCATCTTCAGTACCTCTGGTTTGCCAGGCAAGTTTGGGTTAAGATACTCATTTCTTCTGAGTATGGGTTTGTAACTCAGTATCCAAATCTAAACATTTCTAATTAGTTCCTTTAAAAATCATATTACTAGTTACATGTAGTTCTTTCTTCTGGACCAAACCTTGAGATTTTACTGAGTTTGAATAGCAGAAAATCATAGACTGGAGTGTAAATTGGGGAAGTTGTGCCTGACCCCAGTGTTGTACATGAGCAGCCTCAGGGAATGGAGTAGGTCGAGATGGTTTTTCCTTAGGCAGAGCATTCCAGGAGTTCAGCCTGACCTACTTCCCTGCTGAGGAAAGGGCAGCCTGCCCTGCAGCTACTGAAATCTTCTCCTGAAAAACAAGAGGGTGAGGACACTGAAATGACATTGTGCAAAATTTGTCCCAGGGACAAGTCACTTGCAATTTTTTCCCTCTGGACTGATGTGATCACAGTAAACTGATGACCAGTCACTCTGCAACTGTCCATGAAAGCTGGAAATTTAACATCCTGACTGAAGAGTGGTGTCTTCTCACAGTGGCTTAGTTTATTTGAGGTTTTTAACATGAGTTTAAATAGAAGACAAGTTCCCCCCTGGAGCAGTCCCTTCAGCTTAAATGTAAATTCATCAAAATAGTTGACTTTCCCCTGTTTTCTGTTAGGATTTTCTGTAAAAGAAATGTATGTGGAAGAATAAATACTGTATTTATTTCACAATCACACGGCCTGCTTTTGAGGGCAGTGCTTTAGGATGTGAGGAGCTGATACATTTTTTATGCTTTTACATTTTCTGGAAAAGCCAGAGGAATTTGCTTGTGTGTGTTGTTTATTGGTCAGTCAAACCCAGAGTGGTGCATGAGGTACCCTATAGACTTCACCTTCTTTAAAAATACTTTGGAAACTTGAACAGTTTGGAACTGAAACCCATAGCACAGGGATAGTTGAAAATATTGGTCAGACTCTAACAGAAATACAGGGTTTGAGCCAGGACTGCATTGCTGCTTTGCAGGGAGCTGAGTGAGTTGCAAACCATACATGGTGCTCTTAAAAAGGCTGCTTTGTTGTTCTTCCTTTTACTCTTTTCTTTTAATATAAAGCTTATTCTTCTGAAGCTGTCTTGCTGCAAATCACTATTTGTATTAGTACCTAATACTTAACTAGGGTAAACATATAGTATTTTGTAATAATTTTAATAAAAGAAACTATTGGTAATGCAGTAAAACTTTTTTTTTTCTAGTGTCCCTTAATTTTAGGGTTTCTGCCTCAGGAATACTGTGACTATGCTGGAGTTGTGTTTATAAAAAAATTCTTTCCCTCTTGTAGAGCTGTAACTCAACCCTGTGCAGCAGTGAATCAGCTAATGGCACTGAAAGGCCACTTCTAAATAGGTCATGAGCAATGAAGTCAGTAGGGCTTGTGTTTCAAGCATTTCTTTTCTTGAATGAGGGTTGTCTGTGGAGGTCTTTCCAGTAGGATCATCATCTCCAGACCTGTTCTGTGCTTTAATCTGGCTTTGTTCACTGGTATGAAGATGTTATGCCAACTTTCACTCTAAAGGCACTGGAGATGTTTTAAAAATCCCTTTCTGTGGAGGCCCAGCTGTGTGTGACAGTGACTTTGCTGGAGCTGTTCTGTCTGATCTTTGAAAATTTAGGTGTAGCAGTTCCATATTCCCTGTGCTAAACAGCAAAGTCCTGCATTTGCACAAAGAATTTGTGATTTTAATGCAGCCTGAGCCCAAAGTGTTGAATTTGTGTGTTCATGTTTAGAAAGCTGGTGTCCATTGGTGCATTGTGGAAGGGTTTGGGTGGGAATTCTTCAGCCCACCCTGAGGAGAGGCAGTTTCCAAATTGTGGGACATGTTTTGTCTGCCCAATATTTTGTGTTTGCTCTCTTCAACAGGAACAGATTTCCTGATCTGGGCATGTATGGAAAGGGTCAGATGAGATTTTTCTGTGTGACTTTGCACAACTGAGTGCCCTTCCCCTGAGCCTGGTTGGCATTGTGGTCTGTTATTACCAAGATGGTGACAATAGTCAGGTGAATTAATTCCCCAAACCAATAAAAGCAGGAGGAGAGAAGCTGTGATTCTGCATTGTTTGTCAGCTCCTTGGCAGAGCTGTGAGTGGTGCAGTGCTCCACACACAGGACTATATTTAGCTGTTTCCAAGGAGATGTTCTGTGCGATATTGATAATTGCATTAATCCTTGATTCACACAATCTGCAGGAAAGGAAGCTGCTCCTTTCCTAGTGTTGGCTTTTTAATTGCTCAGTTGTCTGAAATTTATAGACACCTTAAGTCCTTTGTGTGTTGGGAAGGAAATCAGTGGTCAAATTTTCAGTTTTCTACCGTAGAAATGGCTCATGAACTCAGGCATCACTTCTTGGTGTTCTGTGTGCCTTGTTGTCACTGGTGTGAGGTGTTTCTGTGTGAAACACTTCCACTGTCAGTAGGTTGAAGAGAAGGCTTGGTGACATCCTGTATTTTCTGTATCAAAGGTGAAGAGCCCCCACATCAGCAACACTTGGGCCAAGAAATTCGTGGTTGAAAACACAGCTCTGCTCAGCAAGTGCAATTCTCACTGTACGACAGAACAATCCTCCTGCCTCTGGCTCTGATGGTTCAGTCACTCTCTGCATAAGAAATCTTTCAGGGCAGTATCAGCCATGGACCATTTCTAAAGCAGGCAGCTCAACGTGCTTTGTACAACCCTGGAAGTATCTGGGAATTGCTGAGGTGGAATTACTTCAAGCAAAACTTTCCATTTAAAATATAGTCTACATAGTTGAGCTGCAGTGATTGAATTAAATTGAGTTGGAAAGGAGAAGCAAGCAGTCAGCTAAAATGCTAACAGATTGGTTTAAACCATGTAATTCACTGTGGATGCTCTTCCTGCACACTGGTGTTCCTGAACTGGAGCTTTTTAATTGCTTTGTTGTTACACTCCAGTGTTTCATGGATATATAAAGTATATCATGTCACAGTGGCCACAAGCAAAAAATCCTGGTACTACTTAAAATTATACAGGTTATGTTTTATTCTGATTTCTGTTCATACTTTGTTTGGGACTACAGCTGACCTACTTGTTCATTTCAATTAAATACTTTGAGACATTGTCTTTTCTTTTGTAGGGAAGAAGAAAGCAGAGCACAATGCTGAAGGAGAAAGGAAACGAGCAGTTCAAGAAAGGAGGTGGGTTGATAATCTTTTAACACCATATGGATGTTTGAGAATCTTAGATTAATACTCAGCCATCATGGTGATGGTGTAGAAAACCCATAGGAAGATTTCACACCTATCCTTGTTCAATTTTATCACCTAATTAATTTTTCATCCAGCTCTAGAGAAGAGAAAGAGATACTAGACCTCCTTTAGAGTCAAGATTAAATCTCAAAAGCAAGATTCTCATGAAAGCTGAGTGTTTAATCCAGGAACATGGCACAGAACTGCCTGCCAAGTGCTGGGTTTTCTTTTATTAATCAAAAAAGGTATCCCCTAGGCTCTGAGTTTGGCTAATGTATTTGCTTAGAATTGATGCAGGACTTGGGAGTCTGTAGCTCTCTTGTACCTTTGTATGTTGCTTTTTATTAAAAACATAAAGGGGGAAGTGCTTCTGACACCAGCCTTTCATTTAATGTTCTGGTGGGTGGAGGATTCACGAACAAACCAGGAAATGCAGATTCATACTTTCTTCAGTCACACAACCAAGGACCTGGTGTACCCTGATAACCAGACAGTGCCTTCCTGCTGGAGGCCTCTTATTGTGTGCTGAGAGAACAGGATTCCTGGGCAATGACTGACCAATTCCGGGAAGCTCCGGAGTGGGCAGAAGGAAACTGCCCAGACCATGAAAGCCACAAGCCTGCAGTGTTGGCTGAGTCATTTGTGAAGGTTCATCCACAGCTTCTGCTTGACAGCTTCTTTGGCAGATCCTTGCAGTGTG
The DNA here is from genome assembly GCA_013399895.1 of Serilophus lunatus. Lineage (NCBI taxonomy): Eukaryota > Metazoa > Chordata > Aves > Passeriformes > Eurylaimidae > Serilophus > Serilophus lunatus. The sequence continues at coordinate 519,634 of VXBA01002640.1, read as the reverse complement.
CCTGTGCCTGCCACAGTGCTTCCTCGTCACAAGCACACAGCCTCTGAAGCACCTGGGTGGCAATAAAATGTCTCTGCAACTGCTTGGAACAGGTATCAGTGCCGTGACATGTTTCAGCATATGCTTCCCTTTGCATCAAGGAGACACTTAATCTAGGGAGACTCTGCCTGTAAGGCTGGTACTAAAATAGAAGGAAACAATTTCAGGGATGAGAATTACATCCACATTGTGCTGCAGTCGTTACACTGAGCTCAGGACTGTATTTCTGCTTTTATAAGGATGTGAATTTGAAAATAATCATGGTTTGATCTATGTACTGCTTAGTAATGTACTTTGAGAGCAGCTACTGATTCTGGTTTAATGCTGTATCATATATAGAGGAATGTTTCCAAAGAAATCTCAGCCATGTGGTCTATGGATTTGAAATAAATGGTCTGGTTTGTGGTTTTTTTTCCATTGGATCTGCAGACTATGGAGAGGCAGAAGACTCTTACACAAAAGCCCTGCAGGTTTGTCCAGCCTGCTTCCAGAAAGACAGGGCTGTTCTGTTTTCAAACAGAGCTGCTGCAAAAATGAAACAGGTGAGTGTTTTTTTTATTCTGTGTGACACTGTGTTGATTCTATGACAAATGCAATAAAGAAGTGATTAAGGCTGCAGAAAAGAGGGCAAAGGATAAAGCTGTTTGCAGGTTTTGCTCAGTCTGTCCTGCTCCTAGTAGAATTCCTGGTGCAGTTGGTTTTACTGAGGGTGAAAACAAACCTGGAAGTTGTACTTGGAACTGAAAAATAGCACAGTAACTCCTGTTCTCAGTTTACTCTCTTGCACAGGAAACTTTCTTGCATGTTCTTCCAGGATTGAGAGATGTAGCTCTGTTTAGAAATGTAACTTGCAGCCATATTTAGGCTAAATAAACAAATTCTTACCTAGCATAGCATATTCCTGTTTGGCTGGAATTATCTAACTTGCTTTGGGATACTGAACTGTTTGAGCAGGCAAGGAAAAAATTGAATAAAATCTGTATCAACTGATGCTGGTGTATCTATGAAAGCTGTAAACTGAAAAACCCCATCATGATGCAAGTGTTAACTAAATGTATCCAGGGGAAGCTGATCCAATAGTCCCCAAAGGAGCTCAAGGTGACACAAGAACTGTGCACAGACTCGTGTATCTCACCAGTACAGATCAGTGGAACACAACAGACCAACACATTACTATGAAAATCAATTCCTATTATTAATATCTTCCCCATATGTTTGTTCTTCCATACCTGCTGCTCCCATTTTAGCTTTTGAGGCATTCTTTCCTCAGACAGCTTCTGTTTGTGGAGGAGAAAATAGTTCCTTGGGAGTAGAAAGATTCCTACTAGGTCAACAATACAAGCTCAGAACAGCCTGATTGGTCTTAAACCCCTTTTAGTTTAGATGAAAACAGGATCCCTGATTGCATGACCATCTCAGGTCCTTGGAATGCCACACAAACCTTTCATTGGTAATTGTAAATAATCTGTTTCTCGAGCATCAGAGGATCATTGAGGTTGGAAAAGACCTCCAAGATCATCGAGTCCAACCTGTGCCTGGTCCCCACCTTGTCAACAGCCCAGAGCACTGAGTGCCACCTCCAGTCATTCCTTGAAGACCTCCAGGGATGAGAACTCCACCACCATCATGAAGAAATAGGGCTTAAATCTAACAAAACTATTTTGTGTTCTAGGACAAGACAGAAGCTGCCCTGACTGACTGCACCAAAGGTACTGCTCTTTTTTAATCTGTGTGCTGCACTTCTGCCAGATCTTTCCTGCATAAATCATGCCATTTAGTGCCTTACTGCAGAGCTGCAATTTTGGGCATAAGGGTCTTTAAAGAATTTAATGGAAAGCAGTGATGGAAGTCACCTGATCTGTACTATTTATTTTGTAAAATATCGATCCAACTTTTCCTGTCTTGAATTCTCTCATACCAACAGTGCTACTCTTTGTACTTCTTCTTAATAGGAAAGTCTTTTTACTATGGAAACCTTCTATTTTAAACCCACTCCCACCTGCCATTCCCTGCTAAATCTTGGTGTAATCCCAGATTCCAAAGACCTGTGAAGCATTGCAGAGTTAAAAGCATTATCAAGTCCCCTTTTTTTGCACAGCTTTTGCTTTGACACAAGGGCTTGTGCTCTCCAATTCTTGCCCTGCATAGTTTTCTCTCTACACCTTCTGTTGGAACCATTTCAGCTGTGCTTTGCTTTATTGCTTCCACCCACTCACCCACACTCCAATATTTGTTAAACTTCCCATGACAGCTGGGGAGAAAAGCCCAAATTACCAATCAGAAAACTAATCCAGTGGCTGTGTGCCAGTACTGCTTGTACAGTAAATAGGAGTTTGTACATGCTAAAAGAACTGTTGAAGGTACCAAATCCCAGCTGGCCTCTGCCACTGGGGGATTTGCCTTGCTTTGGTGCTGCTGCAGTTTGAAAAACACTTCTAATTTTGTAGTGGCTGAAAGGGAATCAATCCGCTCTGCAGCAGAGAGACTCAAAGTGCCAGTGCCTGACGCTCCCCAGGGACTTACAGACTGCAGTGCAACACTTGGAGCACAGCAGAGCAATTCACCCTAACCTGCATTTGCTGACTGTAGCATTGCCTTTGTCCTTCCAGAGGAAATAAATTGGAATACTTAGCTAGATAATCCTGGATTTAATTGTCCCTAGAACCTTTCTAATGTGTTAGTAATTATAAAATGGACAGACCTTTCATACTCTTATTTCTGGGATGGAAAATCTTTCATACTCCCTCTTTTTTTGTGATAAAAAATGGATGAAGGAATTCTTGAGGAATTACCATTTGGAGGTTATTGTTAAGTTTAGCATTCAGCCTGAACTGCTACTGAAAACAGTCATGGCTGCCAAAGGAATGAGGAGAGGAAAAGCTTAAATTGTTAAGATGCCCCTCTGCTGACTTGTAGAGCTAAAATAACTGTTTGTGGATTCCCAGCCCAATTTTTACAGTTTGACACTAAATTCAGAAGAGCACCAGTAATTCTCTTGGAGTTTGCCTAAACTTGAACTGAGATAAGCATGGAAATGCTTATTTTTCCCTGCTACGTGTATCTTCAGGTATATTTAACTTTAGCTGTGATCTAATAATATATACTTGTTAAATACACAGCAGCTGAACTATCTTACAGGTCCTTAAAATTTCTGAAGCATCCCTTAAAATTTCTGCATGGATAGTATTGCAAAATTAAATGTTTGTAGATTATAAATCACTTCCATCTGTGATAGATTATGGACATTACATGAAATATGATCATTTGCATGAGACCTTCCCAGGCAGCTGTTTGCCTTTCTGAATTCTGACTTAGAATCCAGCAGAGCTTAAAAGCTAAGTTACATTATAAAGGCAACTTAAGAATTTAATACACACTTGAAAATTCATTTGAGGGGTGTAGAAATGTTTCAAGTAAAATACTGTGCTTTGATTTTGTTTTCCAGCTGTGGAATTAGACCCTCACTATATTAGAGCTTTGCTGAGGAGAGCAGAACTATATGAAAAAACAGAAAAACTAGATGAAGCTCTGGAAGATTATAAGGCAGTCCTAGAAAAAGACCCATCAGTTCATCAAGCCAGAGAAGCTTGCATGGTAAGCCTTTTGTACTTTGGCCTGACTTTAAACCTAATTTTGACTTCCTTTCGTATTCTAAATATTCAGTGCTGTTTAAGCAACTTCCTATGCACTGGTATAACTTTTTTTAAAGTCTTACAGAGTAATGGTTTCTCATCTGGTTTTACATAAGGAAGATTGAATGATCTGCCACAAATTCCATGACAAGTCTCAGGTCCATAAAGCAGAGTCCTTTTCTACCTTTGTAAAATGAGCGAAAGTAAATGTGTGCTCTGAGCTCTGAGCATCTAATGGCCTGTTGAGCTGTTAAACAGCTCACACACACTTTAAAGTTCTCTGATAAAGGCTGTTAATTGTATTTCTGCATGTTCTGTTGCCTGAGCCTGCTGCATTTTAGTGCCATCATTTCAAAACATCTGCAATTTGGAGATCAGAATAGAAGCACCTTGTAATGCAGCTCTTGCTGGCCTGTTTCTCTTTCAGGAGAACTATTTTCCTGATGGGTTAATTTGCAATCAAATGCCTTTATGGCATAATATAATTACTTTTTTGATGATTTGATTATATAACTTTGAGAATGGCAAAAAGACAGGATTCTCTCAGTCTATATGCTTGCATCTAATTTAAAATGTTGATATTGTCTTTCTTAATTGAGCTGATTTCCCTTCTTCTCTTCTGTGTGTATAGGGCAGTTTGGGTTATTTTACTCATGGTCACTGAACTCTGTTATTAATCTTCAAAAGCTCAGCCTTTTCCTGCAGGGAAAGGCACTTTGTGGCTGCAAACAGCCTCTTCTGATTCAGTTACTTTTTTCATTCTAGTATTAAAAAAAAATCCTGCCGCTTAGTAATTCTTCAGCTCAGCCCTGTGTTCCAGTGTCTGCTTTCACCACTTTCAATCAAATTGCAAATACTTCAGGATGAAACATTTCCTGCAAAATCTTGGCCATATCTCTGTCAGTGTAAGGAAGTCCTTTAAAAGCTTCCTTAGCTTTTAGGATGTGTCAGCTTGGATGAAAAAAGATAAACCCCTGGCACTTCCTGAAACCCCAGCCTAACATGTAAATAATCCCTGCTCAATGGGGATTTGAAGTCGCTGCCACAACCTGCTGATTTGAGCTTTTAAGTAACTCTTTGTGCAAAGCACCAGCAGGAAGTGATTTTTCTGGTGATATTTAGTAAGTTAACGCTCAGTGTGAAAATAGCTGTGGATTTGACAAGCTCAGAGGGGCTTTTCACAAGGGTAGCAAGAAGGGAAATCTGTTTTCTGCAAACTCCACTTAGAGGCTGCTGTTCTTGTTTTTGGAAAGAGGTTACGAGGGCCATGTTCAAAGGACAAATGTGGTAGAGGAGCAGCCAGACAGGTGTTATTTTGAAGGAACATGTGCTGATGAAAGGCAGCCTCTCTAAAGAAAGTGCAGGGGTTGTCACTTTTTATCCAAGTGGGAGCTGCAGAGCATGACAGGGAAATGGGTTGTGGCCACCAGAGAGCCTGGGAAGAGCTGAGCATCTTCTGCCGGGAAAATAACAGCCAAATTATTTCTTATTTCTGTAAATGTAGAAAAAAAAAGTAAAGGTAAAGGGATGCAATTTGAAAATTTAGTTCTCAGCTGGGCACCCAAATCTGTGCAAATACTTGATATTCATAGCTGGTTAAATTTTCAAAGGTCATCATTATTTTAGTTCAGCTTCACCTCAGAGAACCTTCAATGGATTGTACCCCAGAAAGAAAAAAAAGTCATTTGCTTCACCTGCAAATTTGTCTCTAAAACCACTTTGAATATGTCATCACAAAAATATTTTTGAAAGGCTTAATTGTCTTAACACTCCAAATGGGAGAATAAATCATTAGTATTTCACACATATCATTATGATTCTCCCCTGCTTTCCCCATACTGTGGTGTTGTGACAGATTAGAAAAGGCCTTTATGGCATATTAGGCAAGAAACCTTGCCTGAAATTATTTCCTTTGGGACTGGATCAGTTGCACTTGATGGCAGAAAACTGTTCTGCTTAGCTGTGTAACTGCTGTTATTGGTAAGGGTGTGATTCCACAAAACAGCTGAGCTGACCTACAAACCTTGGCTGCCTGTGGGGCTCTGCAGGGGCTTCCCTTGTGCCAGGGCTGGGACCAGCTCAAGGTGAACAGGCTCCCCAGGGCAGTGCTCACAGTCCCAAGCCTTTGGACAAGGCTCTCAGACACATGAGAGGTTGTTGGGGTGTCCTGTGCAGGGCCAGGAGTTGGACTCAGTGATCCTTGTGGATTCCTTCCAGTTGAGGATATTCTCTAATTCTAAGTCTGCCCCTCAGGGAAGATGGCTGTCTCTGTTTCAGCTGGTTGGAACACCCTGAAAGCACAGACACTGCCCTTTATAGCTCCAGCAAAACCATCATTTTCTCTCAGTGACTGTGCCTCTAATAATCTCACAAAAGAGCCCTTGCTCAGTCCCCAGTGATTCATAAGTGCTGCTGTTCCTGCTGGCCATCTTCCAGGAATATTTTAGAACAATCAGTAATTTATTCTTAATTTTTGTGGCTGGAACTGCAGAGGTCGACTGTTACCTTCTGCTCCTTGACCTCATTTTTCCAGGCAGAGGCTTTGGGCTCACATGTGGTGCAGGACACTCTGTACAGAATGCCCTCAATTTACACTGCAGTGGGATTTAGGACATTCTGCCCTCTCCTGTTCCTTGTCAAGTTCCAGGGGAGAATGAATCTATTGAGACTGAAGCTTAAAACTCCCCTCTTGAAAACTTATAAAGAAATCCTGACAGTTTTACACTTCTTAAAATATTCATCATAAATCTCTAAATTTCATAATAAACCCATTTCAACTGTAAGTTGACTCCACGTATGTGGTTAATGTATCTGACATGTAGGAGCTTTGCTTTGTTGGAAGGTAAAGTGTCTTTTGCAGAAATACGACAGCAGGTTTTCCCCCTTGTTGGTGATAAAAATGATGCATCAAGAAAATCTGCAAATTTGCTCTATTCACTGTTAGAGCAAATCTTCCTCCTTCCTGTACATAGAAATGACTCACATACTGCTTTAGGGAATGTCATGACCTTGTTGAATGACAGATTAAAAATACTAAATACACAGTAGTTCTTTGCTTTGGTTCCTGATTTGGTACCTGGGTTTTCAGTTCTCTTTACATTTCAGGAGTGCAGTGCTGCTTTTCTGATTTAAATCCTGGTGTCATACACTCCAGTTACTTTGAACATCCTCGATGCCAAACTCAACTGTTTGAAATTATTGTGTTTTGTGGTCAAATAATCCCTATTTCTGCTTTTCCAGAAAGTTTAATTATATGGAATCAATGTTTAGGTTTTGTTTTTTTAACAGGTGTGTAGGTGTTGAGTGGATTTTTAGCTTCCATGCAGTTTTTGAGGGACTGGCAGGGAAAATAAACTGATTTAGCAAAAGAAGCTCTACTGTGAGATCAATATCACAGACACCAGTTAAACAGGTGTCCATAAGGGTATATAAATACCTTTCTGAAGTGAGAACTGTATCCTAGATATGTGTATGAAAATTCCACAGGCTTAACCTACAGCATTATTGAAAACATGGGTCTGATTCCAGCTTTTTCTCTCTCTCCACAGAGATTACCAAAACAGATTGAAGAGAGGAATGAAAAACTAAAGAAAGAAATGTTGGGTAAGTACATATAACTGCCATAATAATCTTCACAGTCTACTAAAAAAAATGCATGAATAGAATCTCTTGTATAAAGCATGAAGTAGGTAAATCTTAAAGGAAATATTTGTTCTGTGGTAAACAAAACTCCTGATTTCTTTGTAGTTCTCAATTCCTTGGTTTCATCTACAGTAAGTTGGAGCCAAATAATTATCCCACAGAGAAAGTTACATTTAAAGAAAGAATACTTAAGACCTTTTAAAAGAATTTAATATTGATGTATCTAAAAGCAGGGAAGAATGGTTTGAAACAGACCAACTGCTCTGCCTTTTCTCCTTGCAATAAACCTTCAAAGCAAACATTCCTATGAAAGGGATAAACCAGGGGTTTCACCAAACCTTTATGTAAAAGAAGCCACCAAGCTGTAATAACTGAGGGTGTTTGATCTTGTGTCTGAAGAAATAAATTTGACTCTTTCTGTAGCAATTCCAACCTATAGACCTCCAAGTCTCGTGTTTACCTTGATTTATACAGTATTTCATTACTGTTTGTTTGGAGGCTGAATTAGACCTACCCAGTGCTAAAAACAGGCCTTAGTAGGAGGGGAATGACATTTCCTAATGGCACAGTTCATTATGTTTTGACTTTTTACAATTTACACCAAACGACTCATTTGTAGAAAAGATAATATAATTAATACAACTCATCTGAACTTCTATGGCTCCATCATCATATTGTAGGTATTGCTTGGGTAATACATGGATTGATGCCTTTCAAAAGGACAGCTACAGATATGAGATTGCCCAAGCAAGGCTGGTTTCCCTATATAATATTAAGTATACAGCAAAAATACATATACATAACAAAAAATACATATACATAACAATTACATGGTTAAACTAATATTTTTGAAGGAAAGCTCTTGCCAAAAATGGCTGCTGTCAACACTCTCTCCTGACTCCTTGTTAACAGGGTTGGCTAATTCTTACAGGTTCAGGCATTCTTGTGCTTTTTCAAGTGAATTTTTATTTTTATATAAAATTTTTATTTGCACTGTTTAGAAAAGCCACACAAAAGAGCAAGGACAAGTGACAGTGTGAGAGAGACTGTACCTGCCCTGTTTCAGAAATAGCTTTCAGTAGCTCTGCTCATTCTGGGTGTGACAAGCAGGAGATGAAATGCTGGGTTTTGATGAGGCTTGGAGGGTCTGTGATGAGAAGGGAAAGGCAGGCTTTTGCTGTTCTGCAGAGAATCAGGTTAAATAAACTCAGCCTGTCTAATTCTGACACTGATTCTTAATATATTTGGGAAGAAGAGATTGTTTCAAGGGCTTGTGCTGAAGCTGATATTTTTCTGTAATTTCTTTCCTTGCTCTGCAGACTCTGATTTGCTTTTGCTTTGTACCTGCTCTGACCTGGCAAAGTGTCAGTGAGGCTTTCTAGGGCTTTATAGGATCAGATTCTGTTTCCACCATTGTACTTAGAACGAGCCATAAATAAAGAAGGTTGATAGTGCTATAAATAAATGACAACTGCAGAAAATCTCCAGAAAGATCAAGCTCATTTGTAGGACATGGGATGGGTTTCAGCACAAAGGAATATGAAATTTCCTGATCTCTTTTGAACTCTAAAGGGCCTCACTAATCACAAGGGATTTTACTGGAACAATCCACTCAAACCTAGTGCTATACTGCTAATTTTTTGTCTAGATTTCAGACGATGTGATCTTTTTTTAGAAGGGTTAATACTTTAAATGTGAATGTTAGGATCTCAGAACTGAACTGGTCCTTTGGGAACCAGTTCAGAATGTTTGTATTTCGCTTCTTAAGAAAGAAATCCCTTCTCAGTGATGTTACAAACAGCCAGGAGAACCAGGCTAAGAGTGGGCAGTACAACATTTAGCCTTGTGTTCATCTACAAACTTTGTGTGTGACATGTGTTGTTAAATTTTATGGTGTCAATGGGGCAGGTGATATTATATTCTTAGCACTGCTTGTGGTTACCGATGTAACACAAACTGAGGGGTTTTCTATAATATATTGTCTGAATAGAACACACCTGAAATGAAGTCAGGAATATGAGCAGCTCATTTTCTAAAGTGTTATGAGATCTCCTGTATCTTGGTGGCAAGAGAAACAGTGATGATATCATGGCTCCACCTGTGGAGGCCTGGGAAGGAAATGCTTCCCAAGGTCTGAGATCAGGGGAAAACCCTTACAGTGAAGAAGGACTTCTGGAAGGAGTGGAAAATGACAAACTTGATGTAGTGTGGTGGCTGCCAGATTCCTTTGGATTGTTTTTGTTGTACAGTGTATTTGTTTTGAGCTGTTTCTACTTTTCTTTTTCAAGACCTTTGTTGATGCTATTTCCCAAGGGAGTCCTGTGTCAGGACACACAGTGGCTTGTGGCAATCTGTCAGGAGATGGTCTGACTGAGGGTTCAATGGTGCCAGCTGCATTCTTGGCTTCTCACAAGATCAGCTCAGTGTCTGGGTTGTACTCTAGATATTTGGGTTCCAGGAGAGCAAGTCAAATGCTTAATGCAGTTCTAGGCTAGGCCTGCTCCTGGAGCACTGACACTAAATTGAAACTACCAACAAAATCTTTAGAAAGGACGTCCCAGTTCATGCTTTGGCTGCTTTGAAGTTTGAGAATTGAATCGATCCTTGTCTTGGTCAATAATTCAGCCAGTCCTGGTTTTGCTAAACTTTTAGTCTTTCAACTAAGACAGGTCTGGGGTACCCAACCAACTCCCACAGTCCTGAAAACTGGAGCTGTGTATAAACAAACTAAACAAATGGAATGCATCTTTCTCCCTCCCCAAGTGTGTTTCCTGTTTTCCAGTGCTACAGCTCATTATCACATAGTTTGTCAGAAGCTGAAACCACTTCTGAAATGATTGTGTGTAAATAAGTCAGAGTACACATTCTTGGCTGGATTTCCCTTCCTGACTACCTAAAGAGGAATTCTTGTGTGCAAGTGGTGCTGCATATGACTGATGAAGTCCATGTCACTAGAAGAATCCTATTTTGTGGCTACACCAAGTCCATGGAGCTGTATGTTCTACAAGGATCTTAATTTTCCAAAGCTGATGTTTGTATTTAAGTTATTTTCATAACTGAGCCTTTGCAGGTCAGTTCTCTTGCCACTGAAGTTTGCTCAGGATGAAGTGATCTCTGAATTTCACATCAAAGAAAGTTTAACTTAGAGCACACTTGGGAAGTAACTTTGAAATCCATCTGGATCTTTGTGCTTTCATAGCATGAGCATCCTCTGCCTCAGTGACCGTCCAAGGATGTGAACATACAATGACCATTTTGTGTCTTCTTTAGTATTTCCCTTCTGACCTCAAAGCCAATGATTTCCAGCTCTTGTGCAACAAGGAAGTCTTGTTTAGAGAAATTATACTTATTGTGATAACTAGGACCACTCCTCTGGGGAGAGGGTGTGAGGACAGGGCAGGTCTGGAATAGTTTTAGGAGCCTGGGGGCTGTGGCAGTGATACAGCTGCAGGGGAGTCAAGCATATTTGATACAAAAACCTGGGATGGATCTTGCCAGTATGTATAACCCATCTTACATTCATCAAATTGAATCAAAAACTGAAGTTATAAATGAGTGCCTTGCAGAAAATAGGGAACTGTACTGGATTGTAAGTGTATTGCTGGGAAGGCTCTTGGAGGTCATCACCTGGCCCTTCCTGGCAAAAAAAGATTTTCCAGCTACCTGGAAAAGATATTTATTTGGCTTTGTGCCTAAAGAATTACATTTTTTGCAGGGTTTTTTTATACTGAAGGTTATGTTGTGTTTGCAACTAAGCTAGCGCTAAACCCTAATCCTGTATATAGGGAGATCACTTTATATAGTTAAACCAGAGCTAATATACAGTTACTCACAGTCCTCAGCATTTAGGGAAGGCACAAAGATTCACCCTTGCTCTTTTAATTGCTTTAAAAATGTTGGTAATACAGAAAGTTACACAGAGAAGAGACCTCATCAGGAAATCTGTCCTTTGTCCAAAAAAAGTCTTTACAGAAACAATATGTAGCTTTTCAACTTCCAAACACCACATTAACACCAGCAACTAAACTAGAATTATTGCCAGGGAGACTGAATAGCAATTAACTTTGGCTCTTACATCTTAGTGTAAATTGTGAGGAATCTTTTCCTGCATCTGCCTTTTTCAATAGGGTGTTAAATTGCAGTTTGGGTGAGTGATGAATCACAGACTTCTGAGGCCTAAATTGATTTTTTTATCACTTAGTTTTCTTGTTAATCCCTGAATATTGCTTTGTTGAAGAAATTAACATACTGGAGTTGCGGGTGAAAGGTAGACATGGTCTCTCTAAAATAAAAAGAACAAAATCTATGAAAATAAAGTGTCAGAGAGGAGAGTGTGACCCTGCCTGGGGACAAGGAGTGTGTGATGGCTGGGAACTCTGCAGCTGAGTTCCTGCTTCACGTGCCTTTTCCTTCCTCCAAGCAGAGGCTCTCTGCTAAGAGAGCTTTTCTTAACTACAGATCCTAATTTAGGGATGAAAGGAGGTGGGGGAGGTGGAAACCATGCTTCCCTACAATGGTGGGTTTATGTGTGCCAGGACAGCAGGAGCAGCTCTGGGCTGGAGTTCCCGGAAAAGCCAAGGCTTTCTTCTGCCTCATTAACAATTTATTCAGTGTGGCTGCCCCAGAGCCATTGCTGTCTGTGGAATTAAGTGATAGAACAGGAAGGTGACCTGTGACTGCGTTGTTTGAATTATTCAGTCGCAGTGAGATGAAGAATAAAGTACTAAATCTATCATATGGTCGTGGTTCTCCCAGAGAACTGCAGGATCCCAAGGCATTTGTGGTGTGTTTATTGGCTCTGGAGTGCATGGAAAAGAGCATCGTGCTCCCTGCAATTAGAAAAGACCTTTCACAGTTTCCTGACACAGGCAAACCATCTGCAGGGCCTGAGGGACTCCAGCCATGCCACACTCTGCCAGGATTCTCCCTCCACACAAAGTCACTTCTCACCCCAAACCTGAAACTCAGCAACGACCAAATGTTTGTCCAGAAGTACAATAGCAACTATTCATGTCACTCATAGCAATGCTACCAAACAACTTCAAAATGCTTTTAGGGTGCAGGGTTTTTATTTTTTAAAAAAACCCACCATCAATACAAAGAAGTTAATCCTACCTGAGCTACTCCCTGGAGTGACTTTGGCCAGATCCCTGAACCACTTCATCTGTTAACCCTCACATAGAAAAAAAATAATTGTGCCTCAGCCTCCAGCTGCTTTGGTAGGGTGAGGGGTAAGGCTGGCTTTTTTTCAGAGTTGGATATGTTCTGTTTTGAGCACAGTCACAGGTCTTGATATTTCTGTAAAGAACTTGCATAGGGCTTTCCTCCTTATGTTTCTGTACTTCTTTCTCCCTCCTGTGAAGTCCAGAGGAGGCCACAAAGTTCACCAGAGGGATAGAGCACCTCCCCTGTGGAGACAGGCTGGGAGAGTTGGGGGCTGTTCAGCTGGAGAGCAGAAGGTTGTGTGGTGACCTCACAGCCCCTCCCAGAATCTGAAGGGACTACAAGGAAGATGGAGAGGGACTGTTCATCAGGAACAACAGGACAAGGGGAAATGGGCTCAAACTGGCAGAGAGTAGATTTAGATTAGATATTAGGAATAAATTCTTCCCTGTGAGGGTGGTGGGGCCTTGGCACAGTTTACCCAGAGCAGCTGTGGCTGCCCCATCCCTGGAAGTGTCCAAGGGCAGGTTGGACAAAGCAGGGAGCAACCTGGGATAGTGGAAGTTGTCCTTGCCCATGGCAGGTGGATGGAACAAGATAATCTAGGGTCCCTTCCAGCCTAAACTATTTGATGATTCTGCTGCTTCAGTCTGGCCTAGCATGAGGTGACCACAGTGACAGATGTTTCTTATGACTGGGGGCACCTCAAGTAGGAATAGGTGTGGCATGTGCATGTTTTCTTACAGAATTGTGGCTGCTGCAGGTGCTCAGGTGGTTTTTTTCCTGTCAGCTGTTGCTGTTGTCACACTCAACTCCCAGCAGAACAAAATCCATTCATTGCCTTGATGGATCAGTGCAGGTGGAAGGCTTTTGGAAGGTGGGGTTTAGCCTGGGGATGCAAACCCAGGGTAGGCTTCAACTTGTCCAGACTTCTGTTTGTTCTTTGGGAAATCAGTCTACAATTCATCATTGAATCCAGGAGGAAAATAATGTTTTTCTTGGAAAACTGACCATCTTCTTCCTTTGTCTTATCATGCTAGGGGCTCAGTCAGCCTGTGTTCAGCCAACAGTGAAGTTGTTACCTCTGTTTCTTGTTTTATTTCACCTATTCTATCATTTCTATATGTGATTTACAGTATGTCCTTTTGTTGTCCTTCCCCTTTATAAGTGTAGCAATATTCATTTTCTAGAGTCAGAAAGCCTATATGATACATTATATATTGACAGAAGTCCTTAGATTTTATTAACTGTCATACCCTGTAGATATTTAACAATGATTCCTGTTAAAAGCCCAAATATTAACAAAATGCAGAAATTTCCACAGCATTTACCTGAAATCAATAGATAAATCAGTACAGCTGGACTGTAGTTGGGCACAGTTCAATGGGAGTTTTCCCTCTGCTCAATTCTCACCATGTTCTCTTGGCTTTTCATTGCAGGCAAACTGAAGGACCTTGGGAATTTGGTTCTCCGCCCCTTTGGCCTGTCAACAGAAAACTTCCAGATAAAACAGGATTCATCAACTGGCTCATATTCCATCAATTTTGTTCAAAACCCAAACAACAACAGATAGCATGGATTTAGTCTGGCTCTGCCGTGTTCTTGCACGTCCCAGTGACAGGATCCCAAACACCCTTCACCCTCCCCAGGGGAAGATGAGATTCAGCATATTCATTTTCCTGCTTGTGAAATTATTTGCAATGTGGATGTAAAGCAAGTCATTTGACTTCTCATAGTGATAACTGTGTCCAGTGTGTGAGTTATTATTTTTTTAAATTTTTTTTTCCCTTCTCATGTGGTGTTTGGCTCATCCAACAGGGACATTCCTTGTTTTGGCCCACTCAGTGCTGACAACATTCTAGGAATCAGTTCAGGTGAATCCAAACATTCACCTACCCGAGGCCTTGAACAAAGGCTCATGTTGTCCTGGGAATTAGGGAATCCACTCAGCAGGTGGGTGTGACTGCAGCACCATGGACACAAGCTCTGGAATCCTGGTTCTTTGTAATAAAGGCTTGGTGGTGTTTTGGTTTATGAGGTTCTTGCCTTGTTTGAGTCCTTCTCAGGGTGGTTTTGTTGTTAAAAATACTTCCAGCCACCCACAAATAACACACTTGCAGGATGATAATTGGAAGCATTTGATGTTTTGGCCTTGCTTACAGCAATATTAGTAATTTAACCTCAGGCCACACTCACAGCACAGTTTATGTACTTGTTATTAGTTTTTCTGAAGGCAGCAATGAAATTTGGTGCCTCTTTATATCTACACACTTTGTAATGGTACCATAAAGTCAAATTTGCTTGTGTGAGATTCATTCACGTTGCAGATAGCCACAAACACGAGGTGATTGCAAAAGGTCTTCACAGTATCCTGGACCTTGAAGTGTTTGCAGTATTTATAGAATGAGATGATCTTTGAGGTCCCTTCCAACCCAAACCAGTCTGTGATACAGACTGGTAAAAGATTCTGCTGAGGCAGTTCATTCAGATTTTGGAGAAGGTGCCTTTTGTAATTCCTGCTTCCTGGGTTTTTTCAATGCTGAAGTGTTTACACTGGAGGCAGCTTCTCCAGTTGTCTCCTTGCAGATTTCAATACATGATTTTAATTAAATCATTAAATCATAATTAGCAGTGGCTGTCTTGGCTATTGGGTGTCATCTTGAATTAATTTTGCAAGTCTGTGTGTGTGAAATTAAGGAGCTCCAGCCTTTCTCTGACAAGCCTGAAAGGAAAAGCCTTTCCAGCCATGGTGGGTTTGGTGCTTTGTTGTCATTTTTGTCTCTGCAGCTCTGGAAAGTTTTTTTCATTGTTTAACTCTGTCCTGCTGTATTTTTAGTTTAGTACCTGTTTGTGAACCATCTCAAGTGTGCAGTGAGTATTAAGTCTATGGGAATTAAAATGTCATTGTGAGAAGAGGAGGGAAGCCCTAATTTGCAGTGAGGCCTGTGTAGCCTCCAACATCTTCTGCATAATTAAAATGTCACCTAAGTGAATAACAACCACTGGTCTCTGGGATTTCCCTGTGCTGCAGCTGAGACTGAGACTTTATTGGAGTAAAGTTTCTGTGCAAGGCTGAATTTCCTGCACTGGTAAAGCTGGGGCAAATGTTTTGGTGTGTGGATGGGAGGTTTTAAAGAAAGATTTTGCCCTTCAGAGCTACTGGAGAGGGGGTGCGGGCAATGGCTGAGATGGCCCAGGCCTGTGCAGGACCAGAGAGGCTGATCAGCTGTGGAACCACTCTGCTGTCTGAGCTGAGCTCTTCAGCTTCAGGGAAGGCTTAGAGGGTTGGGATTAGTATAGATGTTAATAACCTTCCCTAAAACCTGGAACACTATGGAGCAAAGGTGTCCAAGCTGCTGCAGTGGAGCCCTGGGCAGAGCTGGGCTGGGCTGAAACTCCTAAGCTTGGCTTGTGCCCAGACTGAGGAACTCAGGGATGTGTGAGTGAGCTTGCCCCAAGCTCCTGGTGCAGCACAGCTGGACAGGGGGTCAGGTCCTGCTTTGCCCAGAGTGGGAAAGCAGCTGGCCCTGGAAGCAGCACAGTCAGTCCCTGGAGCCCAGCAGCTCACGGGGCTGGAGTGGGAGCAGGGAGGTCACCTGGGCTTTGCCAGGTACCAGCCCCAAACTTGCCTCACTGAGCAGGGCAAGTCTGGGCCCTGGGTTTCACTCCCCTGCAACATCCATACACACCCTTGGAACAAACAAGAATGGAGCTGCTTTAGAGCTGCTCTGGATGCTTCAGATTTTCTATATCCCATTGTTATCTTTACCCACACTATGTGTGCAGCTGTTACTCACCCTGTGTGGCTGCTGAGCAAAGTTACAGGTTGGCTTTTAGCAACCTCCTGCTTCTCTTAACAAACAAGTTCAGTGAAAGATTCTGTTCCATCCTGTTCCTGCTTCACCTCTTTAAAGGGCTGTAGAGTTGCAAATACCCCTTCCTGGCTGGAGGCTGGGTAACTTCTGGGAAATAAAAGCAAAACAAAACTTTTGAAATTCTTACCTGCTAGGCAAACACATCCTTAAATCAGTGCAACTTCCCTGCCTCATATGTCCCTGTAGTTTTCCCATGAAGGGAGGACCAAATGAAGCAGGACTGTAGCTGATTTGCTTCCACACTTGTGTTTGTAGTTTAACTGGTTTGTGTGAAAGAGTCAACGAGAATTGGGCACATGGCTGCTGAGGATTCATCCCTGCTCAGTGCCACTCTCCAGCTGCACCAGGAACCTCTGGCATATGTTACCTGCCACCACAGCAAGGTCTCCTCTAGGTAAAATTCCCATTAATTGCCTGAAAGTCCTTCTGCATTGTCCAAATCCTGAATAAATGCATATATTTTGCTTTTTAAGAGTTTTTATGTCTAAAATAGTCCTCACAGCTGCCACTACTAAGGTAACTGGCACCTCCTCCTGGTGCCAGTGGCCACAACTCCAGTGCAGTGCCAGGGAGTTGTGAGGCACATGTGTTGGACTTGCAACCTCTAATAAGAAAAAATTGTTTTATGAAACACAATATTTTAAATATAAAGTGCTCTTAAGCCAGTAAGTTCTTTACTCATTTGTTCCAATAGTTTACTCACCCTCATTGTAACCAGCATGTGCCACTTCTACACTTGGAGTTGTCCGTGCTCAGCTCCCACCTTTGTTCCTTCTTCCTTTGCCTGCCAAATACAAAACATTTTAGTACCTGGGCTTTTCCCCCTGAACATGCTTGCACAGAAATAAAGAGAACTGTTGGTCTTGTCCATGAGCTGAAGAGAGAGGGCTGGGTTAAGTCTCTCCCTACAAGGAACCTTCTCCGGGATTTTTGTCACACTTGTGGCTCAGACCATTTTTGACATCGGAACTGACACAGACCCTTCTGCCCTGTGCAGAGGTTCCTACTCACTTCTCTGTTTCTACCCTCAGAGATTGGCTTAACCCTTTTGGCTGCAGATGGGCTGAGGTTTACACCTCACAGAATCCCAGAATGGTTTGTCTTGGAAGGGACATTAAGATCATCCAGTCCCACCCCCTGCCATGGGCCAGGGACACCTTCCACTAGACCAGCTTGCTCCAAGCTCTGTCCAACCTGTCCTTGAACAGCTAATTCTGAAGGCCTAGCCCTCAGGGGAGCTAAACACCTGCAATTCCCTCAATCTCACCAAAGATTTGGGAGATTTAGCACCTCTTAAAAGATTAAAAAAAAAGGCCACTCTTCATATCTTGTGATCTGTCTCCCAAAACACCAACCCCCAAGTGAGGCAGCAGGAGGCCACAATCCAGGACTCAGGAAAAGCCCTGGGACTGACAGAGCTGATCCTCTCCTGCACAGCAGGATCTAAAATCCCCCCTCCCCCCCAGCTCATCACGTTGCACCAAGCTTTGAAGCTGAATCCTTCCCTCCTTGATTTCAGCACAAAACTTCCAGGAGACTTCCCTGCCTCTGATTAGCACAGACACAGCTGGGGAGAAAGGAGAAGCTGCTGGTCACCAGTTCCTAGGCTTTAATTAGCTGTGTTATTCCCAAAGGATTACTGCACCAGCCAAACTCTGCTGCAGCCAAGAACCAATTATATCCAAGTGCCTCCTCTCTTTAACAGCGGGTAAAGATGCGTTGGGGCACATTTAATGTGCAGCATTAATACGTTGCTCATTCGCAAGCTTTCCCTGCTTGGAAGAATTCCAGCATTTTCTTGTTCAGCAACTTCATTCTTTCAAACCTGTGCAAGGCTGTAACTGATGGGGAGTCACTGCTGTCAAGGGGCCCTGGGCAGCCCTTGGCACTAAGGCAGAGTCATCACCGCCTACCCTGACAAAGATTAAAGATCCTAAATCAACTAAAAACTAAAATAAACCACTTTTTTCCTGATTCTGTATGCTCAGTGGCAATCCCCCAGGTGGAAACCATCTGCAGCTGCAGCTCCAGCTCCAGCCTGGAGTCCCCAGAACTGCATGTTTCTCATCTGCTGGTTCTCAAGAAGACAATATACAAATTCAGCATTCCCTGAGTGGACACAGCAGAAATAGATTTGCCTTTCCCAGCCTGGCTGGGACCAGTGCTCTGCTCCTGGCTCCCAAGACTGTTTGCCTGGCATCCATCAGCTCCAGGCAGCAACTGAGTAGGCATCAGTCTCTGGGAGCAGCTTCTGCCCAGGGACCTGACCTTCCCCAGCCACAAGCACAAAAGACTGGCAGGATCCAGGCATAGGCTGTGCCTGTTCCTCTGGGATAAGCACACACTGGCCATGGGGTTTTTTCTAACTCTGGTGTATGAGCTGCAGCCTGTCCCTGGCAGAGCCCTGAGCGCAGCTGGTGCTCCTGAGCAACACTCTGCCTGCAGACACATCAGGGAAGAAGGAGGTCAGGAAGAACGATGTCAGGAAGAGGGGGGAAATGTTGTTGTCTAGTCTGGGTGGTGGCTGCTGGAATAGCTTCCTAAATGTATTCCTGAGTGCTGCTGGCGAGTGCCCAAGGATGCAGCAGGTCCCTGGAGAGGCAGCAGGGCCAGGAGCTCAGCTCACCTAATTGCATTTGTCATATTTCCATGGGCTTATTTGGCTCTGACTCTCCATTGTGGGGCATTTCTCTGTCTGAGGAAGGAAGAATTGCAGTATTTGGGAACTTCAGGAAAGGAGGAGGCCAGAAGCTCACAGATTTACTGCCTGTGGCTCCAGCCCTGACCTGCCCTTGAAGCGACAGTTCTCACTGTGCCCCCATGTATGTTTCTGTCCCTGCTCCAAGCTGGAATGTACCTGAGGCCATGGAACCTGCAGCAGCAGCAAGTTTTCTAAGCCAAGATGCAACTGATGACTCCTGATTCAATTTTGCAGTGTTAATGCAGAGGTGTGTGAGGCCTGGCCAACCCCAGTCCTGCTCTCACAGCTTATCCCCAGTGTTGTCTTTTCAAAGGCAAACAGAGCAGAGCAAATGAACCGCAGAAGGATTATCTACATCCATTGGAGTATTTCGGGCATCTTATCCTTAGCATAGTCCAATATCACCCCTGTACACTCTGGAACCCCCAGCCCCTTCCTCTGACAGCTCAGAGCCTTCAGTGTTTGTCTGAGCCCTCCAGCAGGCTGAGCCTCACTTTAATATTTAATGATCAAGACAACCACACTTGGAAATTCCAGTCCCTAAGCTGTTAAATTGCAGAGTTCATGTGAAAATCTGGATTTCAAAATTAGAACTACCCCTCCTGGGCTTGGAATATTTACCCCAAATTCAGCACAAACCAAAAACCTCTGCAAGGGTGTGCAGTCTGCCCAACACAGAGCACCTCCCAGCAAGGGAGGAACAACAGAGACCACAGAAGAAAACCAGGAGCAGAACCATAAAAATCAAGTTTAGAATGTGAATAAAACCCACCGTATGAACCAACAAACAACATGATCCTTCTCCTGCTGCCACCCTGCACTCCCTGTGGCCTCCACATTCCCTCCCAGCACCAACAGGGAGAACAACAAATCCACTGCAGCGACTTGAGCAAGGATAAGTGAAGAAAACAAATGATGGCAGTGAGTGATAGTTGGTATCAAGGCCCTGTGCACGGGGCTTGTTTCTGTCCCAGCCCCTCGCACACGCTGCTGGCTCTGCTTCCCCAGGAGCAGAGGGGTGAGCCCCTCCCAAACCCTCCGGCTCTCTGAGCTCCTCACACTGCTCACCCACAGCTCACACGCCAGAGAATCATCCCAGCCAGGGGCACTCCCAGCTTTCCATAAAGTCCTAAAGCAGAAAGGCCTCCCCATACAAACCTCAGTAGCCCCTGACACACTCTGACAGTGCTGGCGGAGGGTGAGCCGAGAGATGATCCCACAGAGCACAGAGGGTCCCTTCTGCAGTGTCCCCAACCACAGCTGAGGCCTCAGGCCCGGCCACCTCACACGTAATGCCTCAAAATAATCGCTGACAGTGTCTGAATTCACCACATCTCCGGCACTAATCCTTCAGAAATGGGCCCGTTGGTCTCAGATCTAAGGCTCCGTACGGCTCCCTCACACTCCAGCGGGGCAGTGCTGCAGCCTCCCGTGCCAGAGCTGCTCCGGCCACTTGTGCCCTCATTAAGTGTCACCCTTTGGATGCTCCGGGGCAGCAGCAAACACCATTAAGGGACATTGTGTGGGATTGGCTTCACCATTGAAGGCTGGGTCGCCTTTATCCTTTTGCCATGGAAGCACTGGAGTGAAGATTAATCCACAGAGTAATTGCAAAGCTCTGAAATCTGCCCGGCCAACCTCGCTCGGGCTCCCCAGCAAACCCAGCGGCCTCCACAGCACCGCTGCCAACACCGAGTCACAAAGGAAAAGCCATTAGTGAGCAATTACACTGCAGCAGGATTTCCCCTCTGCAGCAGCCTAATGAGGATCACCAATTCAAGAGGAACTGCTGCAAGGATGAATGAATAATGAGAGAAAGGGGATGGGAGTTTCTGTAATCCCGACAGAATAACAACCCTGTAAAGGAAAAGAAAAACATATGCTGGAGCTCTGCTCCGAGCTACAGCCAGATGTGGGTGTTTGTCACAGTTACACGAGGCACCAATGAGTTCCAAAAGCATCCCAGAGGCCCAGGGCTGAGCCAAGTCCCTACAAGCTGTGTCCATCCACACCAGCACTTCACTCCAGAAGTTAATTTGATTTTGGGAGAAAAATTCTATCAACAACAAGTCACTGCAAAAAAACACCTCCCAGCAGGGTCAGTGCCTCTGTCACCCACAGCTCCTGAAGGCTGTGCCATAAATAAATTGCTTCCTTGATATAAGAATGTCCTAGAACCAAGTTTACTCAAGCAGTGTATTTTTTTGTTTAACCCAGGAGCTCAACTCAAATTAGTGACTTTCTTTACAGTAACAAAAATGCAAGTGGAAAAAATGTGTATAAATGCTGCCTTCTATTTAATGGGAGAGCAGAATTGTAGAGTCTGCCATTTCATAGAACCATGGAATGACCAATATTGAAAAAGACCTTTAAGATCATCAAGTCCAACCATCAACCCAACACCACCAGATATTTCAAAGAAATACCTGCTGGCGTGGCCCTCCTTCGGCCACAGTGCTGAGATGGAGCTCTGCAACAGGAATTACCTGCTCCAAGACAGCACGGAAGGAAATACAGCTCAGGGCAAGGCAATTCCTCCCCGGATGGAGAAATACCCTGTGACACTTACCTGCGAGGGCCAGACTTGTCTGAAAACGAAACTAATCCGTAAAAAACAGCCCAAGGACTGCGTGTGTGAGGACAGGAACCCCTTCCCATGGCATCCCCCTCCTCCTCCACCTGGGAATGTGACCTGGGGCTGCACCTCGGTCTCAGCCATGGGACAGAGACAGCAGGGCTTCTTTGGACCTGTCTTTACCCCATCTTTTCTTGCTAATTACATTTTTTTTTCCATTGCTTGTGGGAATCATCCAACTGGCTGAGCATGACTTGGTATCTTTTAGCCACTGTGGTGAAAGGAGACTTGTCTCCACGATGGACTTCCAGGATGGACCAGCAACCTCAGTTTAATCATCGTTTAATCCAGAAAAAAAACCACTTTTAACATAAATCAAAGGCTTTGGGGTCAAGGACTAATAAAGCAAGAAAGTTAAGACATCAAAACATTATTTCCCTTTAAAAGAGCACTGAAAAAAATCAAGGCTTTATTTGAATAAATGTTACACAACATTCTTTATCATTTACTTCTCAGCAAACCTTAAAGGGTGAATCATATTTTCCTCATTCAAGTCTACAAAATGAAAGAGGCATAGTGACCATTCAATATACAGACAAGAAGGTAGCACGGAGCAAAGCTTAAATATTAAGCAACTAAAGCAAAAAAGTGAAAAGCAATACATTACTGTAATTCTCTATCATTAGAATATCCCTGACAATTTCATTTCCAAATGAAAATCTGTTTTCAAATGCAATGGCTGCGATTCTTGCTGTGAAAACCAACGCAGACACATCAGCTACCTTGTCTATTTGATGCTATTTCTATATACCCATATTCTCCAATGCAGACCTGCATCTCTCTCAAGTGAATTTCTTCTATTTCAGCTGCTGTGCACAAGTGCTCCCAGAGGGGAGGAAATGAGAGCCCTGGTGAGATCAGGTGTCACACAGACAGGCACTACTGGCTTCCACTTAAAACATCAATCACTTCTCCATCCAATGTGCAATAACCCTGCTGGGACAGTCCTGGGCCTTTTTCCTGAGCAGAAACTGGTTTGTGCCATGTTTGGTGGCTTCTTTTCTGTTTGGTTCTTGTGGGGGTGGGTAAAAATGTACTTGATTAGGCCAAGGCCCCCATCCATTGTCAATCCAGTCGGGGTTGGGTCTCTGGAGGTGAAAGGCTGGCACATACCTGGCACCAAATCCCTCCCTTTCCTCATGTCACATGTCCTAATTTTTCAGCTGTAGTCAAATCTCAGGCCTTGAACAGGAACAAACTCACAATCCTCTTCAACTGGTGAAAAGGAAAAGCACCACAGGAGAAATACTCATCTCCAATTAAAAACCAAATTTATAATTTATGGTGAAATTATTATGAAAAATGGTACACTTTGAACCTACTGTACAGCATTATACAGCCAGTTTTTTAAAAGTAGGTAGTGAGCATCTAATTTCTGGACTGGTAAATAAAGAATTTACCTCTGAAAAGCAGAAACTGAACCAGCTTGAGGCAAGAGCTGACACAACACTCCGTGTGGATCCCTGCTGAGCCTGCCCAGGATTTGGGTGCCTGTCCCAGCCTCTCACTTCCCCCTCTCTGATTGTTCAACAAGTATAAACCTGTTGCCAATGATAGAGTTGTCCTAACTTCGAATTCCATGTGATTAATTCAGGCTCCAGACACAAAGAAACTGTCTTTGTGGTGACCCAGAGGCCTCTCAAAAAGGTCTCTCTGGTTTTAAATGATCCAGACAAAGACATTTTATTTTCTCCAATTGAATCAGGATATTAGTAAGGAGGAAAAGAGATTACTATAAGTCTTTTCATCTCTATAGAAACAAAAATTTGACTTTTAGCAGATTATGTGCACATTATCATTTCTTCAAAACAAATATTTATTTTCCCAGGTTACACAATAAATCCCCTGCTAAGAATTTTAAAGAAATGATTCTGCTGAGACAGTGTGCACACAATGGAAATAATTAGTGACAAATAAATTAATATTTAATAACTCAAGATTTCAGCAGCGTGTCCAGCATTCCCAAGCTCCTCTGAAGTCAGTCTTACCTAAGACCTTTGGGGGAGGGGAATGAAATGGATAAAACCCACTGGGTTTCTTTTTTTGATTTACAGCTTTTCAAAGAAGTCAACACAACTCAGATCAACAACCATCAGAAACACTAATAAAACCTTTGCTCTCTAATAGTTACCTAGCTGAAAAATACTTATGTCAAAAGGAAAAAATAACCCATGATCTGAAATAGAAATGCCATCCCATTTAATCACTCTCCATTCGTGATTCCCATCCTGTTAGGATTATAAGCTGCTCTCTGCCTCCTAGCCCCTCTCAACATTATTCCACAATCCTCAATTCCCTAAGTGTTACAATAGCATAAATAAAATGCAACCATATTCACACAGAAGGAGCTTTCCCATAAAACAGAGATCCATGGAGTTTGTGGTCACTGTCCTTTCCATCAGCTCTATGGGAAATGTTGGTCTCAAATAGCAGGACTGTTCATATTTCACAATACAACTGGGTTTGGACATGCTTTGATCACAGATCACAGCTCTGCTAACACCTGCACTAAATACTAACTAAGCCTCAGAGAATGGAAAATTGCAATGCTAAAGTCAAGAAATAAAAGAAAAAAGTTCAAAAGTTACAGTCAACTTCCCAGGCAATTGGCTCCGTCACTGGCACCTCTCAAAACATACAAACGTGACTGTCACATTACAAAAAACCCAGTTATCTGCAGTGAGTCTTCATACTAAGAATTCAAGTGGTTCCTTGCATGTGTCATATAGTCTTTAATAATTTCATGCGTCATTTATTGCAAAAAAGTTTTATAAAATATTTCCTAACATCTTTTTAAACTTTAAGGAAAATGTACATTAGGTACAGGTGCCCTAACAGGGTGCAAGGGGGAGCTTTAACATCTTTACTCCCTTTCCCCTTCAAAAAATGTTTACTACTTGGTGAAGATTTCAGAGGAAAAATAGGACAACTCAGTCTCAGATTTCTTTCAGTCCTGATGAGCTGGTGCTCTTCGTGGCAGTGTAGTGAGGTTCCATAAAAACAGCAGATGATTAGTGTCTCTGAGCTGAAAAGGGGAGAGAAAGGGAAAATGGTTAAATGTCTTCCAGTACATATTGCAAAAGTAGGTAAAGCAAAATCTGAGGTGGCCAGAAAAGTTACTGGTTCACCTGCTTTGTGCATTGTGTGCAGAAGACAAAAAATTGATTTAAATTATCACAAGACATACACAAGTGAACAAACTCCTCTGTTGGCTGGAGTTTGGGGAGGAACAACCACCCCAATCTGTGTTAAATCTCACCCCATTTCAGCATCCAGAGAGAACTCCAATTGTAAAGACATTTACAGACAGCTCAGGAGGGAGGGAGATTAATTCACGAGATCTATATATTGATGTGTAGCTCACAACACAAAGCTAAGCCTGACACTGCAGTGCCCTGCAAGACCCAAGTGTGTGTGGAAGCACTGAAGTATAAACCTGCTAATAGTGTTTCTATGACCGCTTTTTTTCCCCCATTTACTGCACAGAACTGGAATGAATTATGACAAAGGAGACAGGAACAGTCCAAGTATTAAATACTGCATGAGATCACCAGTTAGCCATCATTTCCTACTGGGAGGGTGGTGAGGCCTTGGCACAGGTTGCCCAGAGAAGCTGTGGCTGCCCCATCCCTGGATGAATTCAAGACCTGCAGGTTTCCCTGGTAGGAACCACATGGAGCAGGGACTGGAGACCCAGAGACCAACAGGTACAAAGAGCACGGGCTGGAGTGTCCCTGAGTCCTCAAAGACTGGGCTGTTGCACTTGCACAGCTGCCTGTGTCAGTTCAGTATTTGTGTCACTAAATTCCCTGACCTCTGTGAATGCAGCATGTTGTCTGTTTTATCAATCAATCCATGGGGTCATTCACTCCATCGTGTAATCCAGGGTTTGTAGGGCAGTGACAGCTAAGCCTCACTGTGAGGGCATGGCTCTGCCATGAGGTACAGTGAGCTCTCAGCAGTCTGGGCTCTGGTTTGAAGCAACTTCATTCAACTTCTGGAGAAAGAATCACAGAATCGTTAAGGCTGGAAAAGACCTCCAAGACCATCAAGTCCAACCTGTGACTGATCCCCACCTTGTCACCCAAACCAGAGCACTGAGTGCCACATCCAGTCGCTCCCTGAATGCCTCCAGGTGTGGTGACTCCACCACCTCCCTGAGCAGCCCCTTCCAATGTTTAATAACCATTTCTTCGAATAAATTCTCCCTGATGTCCAACCTGAACCTTCCCTGGTGCAGCTTGAGGCCATTTCCTTGTCCTGTTCCTCGCTCCCCAAGAGCAGAGCCCAACCCCCAGTTGGATCCATCCTTCTGTCAGGATGTTGTAGAGAGTGAGAAGGTCCCCCCTGAGCCTCCTTTTCTCCAGGCTGAGCCCCCCCAGCTCCCTCAGCTGCTCCTCACAGGACTGAGTCTCCAGATCCTTCCCTACGGAGTCATCGTAACAGCCACCCCCAGGAACAGAGGTAAAAACATGTGTGTCAGGACAAGCACCGACATGACTTACAGCCTTTCCTTGCTGATGTCTCACTGACCTCATTTCATGGCAGCTTCCCTGGGATCCAGCACTGGAATGAGGATTCTGATATTTAATGTGAAAATTTTCCCAATCCCTTGTATTCAGTGCTGTCCAAAGAGAAGTACTGCCTTTGAAAATGTTTGCTTTTCTCTCCAAAGGAAGAGTAGAAGAACAACAGGCAGCCATGAAGAGGGAGAAAAGGCAGCCCAGAAGGACAAGGAAAGCAAAAATAGCAGCACATCTCATCACATCCTGTGAGGAAAACACAGCTCAAAGCCACGAGCCCAAGTTTAAATAGTTACAACAACGTCTATGCAACTTCCTACGGGACTAACGCTGTGTTTGCATCAAAACTATGGAAAAGAAACACCAACTGCTGTTTTCCTGCTACAGATTCCATTTGTAACCAGTGGAGAGGAGTTAAACCAGGCTTCTCTTTCAGATAATGAGCTGCTAAAAGCAACCAGAACTGTTGCATTCTTTTACAGCCCCAGACAACCCTCAACAGCAGGGCCTCAGCTACGAGGAAAACAAGGAGCAGCAACACATTCTTCTGTGTATGTGCCTATAAATATGTAACACAGTATAAAGAATTTCTAAAACGTGGCCAAACCCAGTTTTTTCATTTAAATGTATCACAAGAGATTATCCCTAAATCCCTCAACACTTCAAAAATCTCAAGGAAAAAGGTTTGGGCTTTTTTTCATTAACTAAATTTCTAACTAAGCTAACTAAAAGTCTTCAGAAAAATCCAGTTTTCATGGATCTAGTTCCTTTTCACCAGAGCTACTATTTACTAAAACTAGTACCATGTGCCTTAAAATCCTGAACCAGGAGTTTAGAGTGTTTCCTAAAGCCAAACAAAAATCCTAAATGTAGCTAAATAAAAAATTATGCAAAAATAGTATTTAAGTAACTATTTGCTCAGTATTGTATCTGCTAACTTTACTGACAAAGCCAGTACCCTCTTCCCCTTTTTGCACCTGTTAAAAGAAGGCAAGGACAATCCTGCACCTGAATTGTGCTGTGCTTCTTTCACAGAATCTCTCAGGGCTGGAAACAAGCTCACGAGCACAGCACGGGCTTGCCTTCCAAATCACAGATTCACAGCATATGCCTGGCATGCATATCTCCTATTCATATTGTATATTTTACATCAAAACCATCAGTAAACAAGCATGAAAACTGACCTAGATCTATTTCTTTTTAAACAACCTAACTTAAAGTTGCTCTGTTATATAAATTCCATCATCCAAGCAGGAGTCTGCACAGGGGCCCCTGGCAGGACAAGCAGCGCAGGTTCCCTGCACGGGGACGCTCAGACTCCAACTTGTATTACACCAAGCACGATTTCTGCAGGACTGTGACCAGGACAGGGCGCAATCCTTCATTATAGGCATATTTCTACAATGATTCTGTTTTTCCAAAACCAGGATTGCTAATAACAAAATGACAGGGCCAGACAGATCATCTGTTCTCTCCCATTCCCAAATGCTGGCTGCATTTAGCCTGCTCCTGACAGAGCTCAGCCTGATCCATCGTTTCTAAAAACCTGGAATTACAAAAAGGGCACCCACAGTTTCACAATAACAAATGCAATAAATATTCTAGTGCTTAATTTTAACTCCCTTTCTAATTTTCAGTATTATTTACTGTTCTAGCTGCAACTCAGCAGAAGTACTTCCCCTCTGCACTGATCCCACAGGTATTTACACATCTGGAATATCCTCAGTTCCCACAGTCCTCTCTCCTCTGGACTGAAATCACTGGTATAGAAACCGAATTACAGTTCTTCAAAATATGCCTGGTTCTGATGTGGGAAATAACTTGTCAAACATAGCCCAAATAAATCCCATGGATCCATTTGTTTTCACATTGAAGAAGCAAAGCCCAAATTTAAACTTGCTCCAGGGGATCCTAATTTGTTCCCTGAGCCAACTCCTACCTGCAGACTGTTGTTCACATTATCCCCTCAGGCCATGGCAGGAAGAGATGAAAGATGACACATCCCATCAGCACAAGCACAGTTCCCAGCCCTGGGAAGGTTATTCCACACACATGACTGTTTGTTACTCCCATTTGTCTCCCTCTTGGATGTGTTCAGGTCTTCCCTGATCTATCAACAACATCCATTTTCCAGCCCCTGCTATTCCTACCTCACACCAAGAGCACCAATTGCTTTTTCATGAGGAAAACATGGAGCCACAGATCCGAGTTCCCTTCAGCACTAAGGCTGGCAGTGCTGCCCCAGTGAGTTACCTCCAAAGCTGTGCAAGGAAAAAGCGTGGCAAGTCAATCACCAGCTCACTATCACCACAGCCATGCCTGGGAACTACAATTTTCCCTTGTGTTCATACAATGGCAGTTTTGTTACAGTTAAATGTAAAAAAAAAAAAAGAAATCATTAATTTAAATTAGTCTGGATTGGTATCCACATCCCAGGTATTACAGAACATTGAAATGTGGCATAAATCATAGCAAACTGTAACCTGCTGTAAGGATCTGACAATTAAAGCTTAATAAATAGAGATATTCCTGACTTAGGGAGGAATTGCTTCTGTTTGATAAAACCCATCTAAACTACCATGAACAGTTCTTGCCATGGAGGTCAGAAACAGCTGAGTTCAGACTAGAACAAGTACCTAGAAATGCCAGAAGGATAAGCAGGGAAGAGCCACCTCACAGGGGGGTCTTATTTATCTAAACAACCACACTATAAATGCACTGACAGGATGACACCGTGGGAGGGATCTATTTAAACTAAAATACAAAGTTGTCACAGAGAACAGCAGCTGAGAGGGGTTTAAATGCTCACTAGGAGCTTGCCATCATAATTGTTAAGGACATGGATCACAGCAGAGGTTCTTTCCATTAGGGATTAAGAATAATTTGAAGGTGGAATTACATCCCTACCTCACAAACCTGGACCTAATGGATCTTTAGGTAACTTGTAGCTACAGAAGTTTAGTGTTATAGGCCTCTACCTATCCTGATGTTAAGCGGTCTCTGAGGAGTCCAGCTACATCAGAAGCTTTGTTAGTTATACAAAACTTTCCTTTTTAGTCATCTTACCAAATGAATTATGACACAACATGCTGTCACCCCTTTAAGCATGAGCTCACTCCACTTACCTTCCAGCTCAGTCTTTATCTACAGATTGGTACAGTGAACTCACTGCACTGAGTGAATTTGTAATTAAATGCCTACAGGAATGATCAAAGAGAAAGATGGACTGAAATAGCCTTTCCCTGATTATCAGTCTCCTCCTTTCCAGAATTCCTCAGCCAAGGAGGCAGCTCTATTTTTTCATTGTACTTCACAGAACTGGCATAAAGATAGATGCTGAGAAGCAGCTACTGAGATTTATTTTCCAAAACTCATGTTCCTGTTCTACTCTGACAGCTTTAGAGGACACAAATGGAAATCAGTTTCAGGATTCAAGAGAGTTAACTAGAACCAAGCCTAAGGTTGGCAGTGCAAAAAGCGACCCTTCCCCCCCACCTTCCTCACTTGTACTATTCTTAATCCTAACCACATTTAGGAACTACTTGAAAAAAGTATTTTACAACATATTCTGAAAAATAAAGTCTTTTCATCCTTGCACTGACCTACATCACCCCCACTAAATCCCCCTCCTGGGGAGGGAGCTGGTGGTTCTGTAGGTTTCAAACTAAACATCATCAGATATGATTATCTCATTGATTTGTTGACATAAAATTACAACTCTAATTAGAAAACTAAGAAATATTTGTTCAGTTTCCTTCATGACTCCACTTCAGAGACATACAAACATCCCCCATTGCTTCCAGTTTCACTCCTGAAGCTCTCACACCTCCAAACACTCCTGGGAAAGGAAATCTAAGTTTCAGAATAACTGCTCTCTCCCAAAGCATTTTAACTGAAGCTAAAGATCTCCACAGGAACAGAACACTTGTACTAGAAACTCATCACCCCCTGTCACATTTTCCCCCTAAACTGAAAGTCCATACATATTCAACAGCTCCACTGAGGAATTTCATTAAGTTAAAAAGGCATCATGTGCAATTTATTCTATTAAGCTGATAGAAAAGTAACAGTCACCCTTTCCTCTGCTGTGTGCCTTCTCAAGGCAGTCACAGAATCACTGAGGTTGGCAAAGTCTTCCAAGATCACAGAGTCCAACCTGTGACTGATCCTCACCTTGTCCCCCAGCCCAGAACACTGAGTGCCAGCTCCAGTCACTCCCTGAACACCTCCAGGGTTGGTGACTCCACCACCTCCCTGGGCAGCCCCTTCCAAGGCCTGACCACACTGTCCTGAGGCTGTTTGCACCCATTGCTCATCTTCCTCACACAGACACCCTATCCTGGCACAGGGCAGCTCCTGGTGAGAATTATAAGTCATTGATTAGTCAATTAAAGGGTCACTCTGACTCAGAGCCGTGTCCCAGCTCCAGGAGCACCATTCCACACTCTGGGCACTGCTGGGAACACAGAAGCACATAAAAATGGAGAGTTTTTGCAGTTTGTAGCCAAACCAGGACGGAGCTTTTTGTCCAAGCCTTCAAGGCTCATCTCACACTGCCATAACCACAGGTACAAACTGCACCCAGGCTTTATGTTAAACCCAACACTTCATCCACTGCAAACTCTGTTACCTCCTGAGGATTTGCTAATTTGGAGTGATAGAAGAATCATGGACAACTATGAAGAGGACATTTTCAACCTCGTGTAACATGGTGTTGTAAAAATATAATTTGTTTCAACAAATCTATTTGTTTTGAGATCTCTTAAGTCTTAAGCAACACAGCATGCTCACTATAGAACTTAGGAAAGGCTACTTAAAAATGATCAAGTACAAATCAAAACTGACCCTTTAAATGCCTTTCATAAACAATCCTTTTGAATATAAAACCAACCAAAGCCCTCTCATACCTATTGCTCCCCCAGTGAACACCTGAGCAAACTTTGCCTATGAAAGCTCTAGTGCTATTCTAATTTTATATAAATTAAGAGTACAAAGCTTCCAGGTCTTCTAAAGAAAAAATAACAAGTTAAATATTGATTTTGCCACGACTTGGCTCAGAACAACTAAATTAAAACCAGTTCACTTGAGCTTTTAAACCTCAAGGAACTGGTACAGACATCTGACCCACCTTGCAGGGGCTCTCGATCCAAAAAGCAGTTTGCTTGAAAAACAAAATACGGCTCCTTTACTTTAATAAACTGTTTCTGTTTGCAGGAGAGAATACATAGAATTGAAACAGATTTTTATTCCAATTTTTTTTTTAACATTATGAAATTTATTGTGTGTTTATCACATTCAAAAAGCATTGACCAGTGGGTTCTGGGAACTGTTAGAATGCCAAGGTAAAACTGGTAGATTTGGAAGCTTAATTAGCACCTAATGATGGTTTCCTGGAGCAAAATTTGAACAGCTATGTGTTTAACACTTTAGACTTCCAATAGGGCACCACAGAATAATAAAAAAGGTAAAAAGAAACAATGTTTTGGGAAGACCAGACAGTATCAAATATATGAAATCAAATTAAAAATATTTTAAGGGTTTTGATGATTAAATCCTTACCCCCACTTTCATGACTATTTAAAACTCAATTTCAGCCTAAGCTTAAATTTTTATATTTGTCATGATTGCCTACGTGGGCAATTATGGAAAAACCAGGATGAAAACTGCTTTGAGATGAACGCTGGGAAACACTTCAGGAGGCTTTGCAAGGCTGAGGCAGGAGTGGGTTGGAGGAGAGACAGGAATTCACATGGTCAGA
The DNA here is from genome assembly GCA_013399895.1 of Serilophus lunatus. Classification (NCBI taxonomy): domain Eukaryota; kingdom Metazoa; phylum Chordata; class Aves; order Passeriformes; family Eurylaimidae; genus Serilophus; species Serilophus lunatus. The sequence continues at coordinate 487,666 of VXBA01002640.1, read as the reverse complement.
TAAGGACCAAAACTCAAAGAAAAAAAAAGTCAAGTCAGTTGCATGAAAATGCCCCAACACTGAGCAAAAAACATGCCAGAAAAGCTGAGGTGGCAGTGGAGGGTGGGTCTGACTGGGTTGGAGAGATGGAAAACTGTAAACATTTCCCCACTGTACAACACTTATCCACAGTCTCTGTCCAAACAAATGGACCAAAAGCTAATTAAGGGAGAAATTTGATAAACTTTACAGAAAGCCCTCTACAGAGCTGGTTCTGAAACAAAATGACAGATAATTGCTTAATCTCCAAATTAAGTTTACCAATAGTATTTACATCAAGCAGTTATCTTTAAGAATGCATGAAAAAGGACAATTTACTTTTTTAAGGGTGTCCTCTCAATCCGGCATACAGATAAAGTACTCTGACATCCTGGATTTGTTTCAAAGCTTTTTGAGAAACACACACAAATAATTGAGATTTAGTCAATTTTATTTACAGTTTGCTTTTTTACATTTCAGAGCATTACACAATTACATATTCTCATTTTCTGACCTGCAAACAGATACCTTAAACGGAAATATTAAAAAAAAAAAAAATGAAGTTAGATACATCCAAAATGCAACAATTACACATCTGACAATTCACAAAGTGTAATTTACTGGGACGTATCCTAAGAATTTAGGAACAACCAGTCAGGAGAAAATCTGACCAATTTCAGCAATCGATTATTTACACACTCAAAACAAAGCCTCTCTTAATCTAAACCTCCAGGCAAATGGCCTGAAAGATTTCTTCAGGAAGAAAGACCAGTATGATTCACACCTATGCAGCATTAACAGCCCTTGATCCCAAACACTGAGCGACTCCTCAGCTTTGTCTTAGAGCTACAGGCATCCCTTGACTTCTCAGACCCTGAAGTGATATAGTTGTGCCCCCATGTGCATAGAAAGGTTGAGTGTTTAAGTGGTCACTACGATAAAACCCCATTTAATCTGGTCTTTAAGTCACACAAATTCTTCTTCCTTAAAAATTTCATCACATCTCTAATGCCATTTAACCCGGCCCCTGCGGATCAGGTCACGCCTTCAGATGCTTAAGCAGGCTTTGAACCCAGTTGGACTGGCCAGACTAAATCCATTAGAGACTAGTTAAAATAATCTTTAAAGACCATTTAGACAAGGCTTACGTTTCTACACTTCCCTGATGGGCCACCTAACAAAACAAAAAAAGTCACAGCTACTACTTTCATCCCTCATGTCAACCCTTTGCCACACAGCAACTAGTTATATACTGGGTAGAAACTACTAAAAAATTCCCTGCAAATCAGCTGCCTTTCAGCTGAGGCTATGGCTCCTATGCATTGGGTGGTTGAGGAGGTGTTTTTTTTTTCTCTTTTAAAAAAAATTCTCACTTGAAAAATACTGAAGTCCTCACTTTAGGCTAATTTTGATTGCATGTTCAATTTGTTCAACTGTCAAGAAACCGCTACAAATGGAACGAGTTTAGTATAAAAAGAGCAGTCAACCGAGTGCAACTTCTGACTCGCCAAGTCCTTCATGGTAGTTCTCTAACTAGGCTATGGATTTTGTGGAGCCTCCAGGTTTCTTGCCTACCTTACTCTCCATGTTCACGTTTCAAACTGCGTCAGCAGGGCCCGAACCTCGGGGGTGAGCTGCTTAGCAGCCTTGGCTGCCTCTGTGACGGCCTTGCGGTACAGACCCTTTCTCTTCTTATTAAAGCGCAACTGGAAGCTTTCTAAAAAGGGGGAGAGCTGTGCAAGAGCAAGGAAAGATGTGGTGGTGGAGCCGAACCACGAGATTCGAGCCTCCTGCCGAACTAAAAGGCCGTTATCTTTGCGGCTCACAGTTATGGTAAGGATACGGGCTGGCCACCAAGGGAAGCCATAAATCTTGGCCCAAACAATGTCCCCTACACATACGGTCCTGCCATCTGGTGTGACACATTTAGAGACGTTTTTGGAAAAGACTTCCGTTTTCAAGGAATTACTGAGCTTTTTCTCTTCCTTCGAAGAGGAGGAGGAGGAGGAGGAAGGTGCATGCATGCTGCCTGGAGGAAAATCAAAGCTTTCAGTAGAGCTACACTCAGAGTTGGTGGATTTCAAATCATCTGTGCTATCACTACTACAAACTGATGCACTGGAAGAGTCAGATTTCTTTTGATTAAGGGTCATGTAAACCGTTATATTGCTTTTGCTGCCTCTCTTGCCCAGTGTCTGGTGTTCATCCTGATCAACAGTTACATGCACTTCACTCGTGTCCTGAACCTCACTGCTGGCCTCTTCGGGGCCTTCTGAGGGGCTCTGATTTTCTGAAGGGGCCTCACCTGCTGAGCGGGTGGAGGAGCAGCGAGACTGGGGCTTAGTTGCCATCTTGCCACTCCGTATTTTCTCAAGTCCTGTCTTGAGAGAAGAGTCATTTTCTTCATTCCGATACCTTTGTGGCTTTAAACGCAATCGGGGCGGGAGGGAACCTGAGCTGGTATTCTGGAGACGCCGCGTGAAGTGGACCTTTGAATGTGCATTTTTGGAAGAGGAGGTTGCACTCTGCTTCTTTTGTGCCTTTTCTTTGGCCATTTTCAAGACTTCCCGAGCTTTTGCATGATCCATGTTTTTGCTCTGGAGAACTTTTTTTGTATTTAACTGCGCTTTTGAAGTATTTGCTTGTGCGGAAACTTTAACTACTCTGCTTCTGCCATGGGCAATATTTGAAACCTTGACCACAGCATTCCTTTTCTGGCTTTCATTTTGGCTTTTCCCATCCACCTTATGGTCAGTCTTAAGTTTTTTATTCACAGTAGTCACGCTCTCATTTCTTCGCTTTTTATTATCCTCATATTTTGAAGAGTCACTTGCATTGCCACCTTTCTTGATTTCCTTTTTTTCTGCAACAACACTGTTTTTGCACTTGTCACACAAGACCTGCCGGGGCCGTAGTTTGATCGCGTTCATGATCGAAGTGGGCTCCTCCCTGTACATTTTACGCTTGGGCCGCTTGATTTTCCGGGGTGGAGGTTGAGGTATTGACTGGTTATACGTGTCCCTGATAAACAAAGGAGGAGGGTACGGTGCGCCCTCGTGAAAGAGAGGAGGTGGTTTAGAAGTCCATAGGCTTTTAGCTATGCTGGGCTCTGATGGCTGCAGGAGAGGAGAGTCATCAGGGACTGCAGCGTTAGGCTCACACTTCACCTGTGCCTCTTCTTGGAATGGTTTACTTTGGAACTGCATGGTTTCAGGTTTGTCCTTGTATTCCCTTTTAGGAAATATGGTCACAGGGATTCCATGGGGTCCAAACCTTAAAGAAAGAGAGAAAAAAAAAAAATCAAATGTTTTGAGGGAACTTTTTCTGGATTCATTACAAAGCATTTGAATACCTGTCTGCATCAGTTAGCCAGCATTTGAAAGATAAATACAGGACACTGAAACAAAGTCAGCAGAGAACAGGAAATACACAACTTCACTTACTATCAGTTTCTCTTGCACCAACAAGATGCTCTGAAATGTAACAAAAATATCCCTTAGACAGCAATAAAAAAATTAACTTTATATCTTTAGAAAATGCTTATAAACATAAAAACTCATTCCATCAACTCCAAATCCACCCAAGATTATTTGCTATACTTAAGTCAAATTTATGTGAAGGCATCTGCATCAACTTTTACAAAATCCTTCCATTTTTAGCATAGCAGAAAAGAATGAATGTTTCTGACTTAACCAAGACAAATCTGCACTGTATAAATCCCTGCACTGAACAGAGTGCCATCACTCTACATCCAGAATAGCTCAGCACTGGATCATCTGATGTATTACAGCCTAAACCTCGCCAGCCTACTTTGAGTTTCTCCCAGCAAAACCACACTTACTTCAACTCAACCTCCCTCCCTGTTCTGTAAGTAAAGAAGATTTCAAACATTTCCACTGTTTTTCTCAGACTAGAGAATTTCCCATTTTTCTCAGACTTGAATCACCCTGTCGTTCCTGCCCCATTTGACTCACACAGAACTTCTCTGCACCCTAATCTGAGGAAAAGAGAATGAAAAATCCCAGCAGGAATCAGGCATTGGCTTAATTTTCCTCTAGTGACAAATGCAGCAAAACAGGTACCAACCCTTCTGCAAAGGGCTGTGCCAGGAAGATATTTCAGGAGAAGCCAATGCATTTTATCAGTTTGCATGGCATCCTGCTGGTCTTCCTCTGAGAAACCAATAAATACATTCCTTTTACAACAGTGTGACTTTCAATCCAAGAAATAGGCAGGGGGATTCTAAAAGGTTGTTTAACTTCCCCTGGATTCCACTCCACATCTCCCAGTGAGGTCTCAGCTTCACACAGAGCCGTCCCCAGGCTGCCCTGCTCCAGCTCCCACTCACACATTGGTGTGTGGCTCATATTAGTGGCTGTTTTAATAGTTTGACCTTAATGCAGTAACACGATGGACAAGGAATTGCAATTCATATACCAAATCTTCCACTTTAAACACCATAATGTTTATCCTACCCCACTTGGTAGGAGAATGAAGTAATTCCCCAAGATCTGTCCTCAGTTCACATCAGTTTGTGCCGCACTGTGGCTGCTCAGCTGCAACTCACTGAAGTTTATTTACCATCTTTTTTGTACAAGTACCTATATGTAGGCTCCCTCAAAATTGGTTTTGAAAAAGTCATCATACATGTTAGAAGGCTCGTTACATTGTCCCCAACCAAAGCCACCACTTGTTTGTCCTTTTGCTTAACTGTTAGACCTCTTTTCACATCTGAAAGTTGTGAAGCAAACACACCCAAGATTAAATTATCCACCCAGTTTGCACTTCATTACAGAAGAACAGAAATAGCAGAGCCCTAAGCAAAGGGCAACCAAACACAGTTGTCATCATACAAGAGAAGGGAAGTTGAACAGTGACAATTTACATGCCCATGTTTTTACATGTTACTTTCCCACCTTTGAACCCTGGAGACAGAGGCAGGACCCCAGGGGATAGAGAGAGCAGCCCTGTCCTTACCCATGGGCTGACCAGTGCTCTTTACCTCAACACTTTGTTTCTGAGGGTGGGATCCAGTCCAGTTGAATTCCACACATCTCCCCAGAAAGGAGCAGCAGAGCTAAACACAGTGCACTGCAGTACTGAGAGCTACAGGGAGTTAGAAAGGTTCAGCAGCTCACACAGACATTTTTCCAGCCCACAGTCTGGCACTAAACCACCAAGGACTCACTCATAAGTTTTAAGTTCCCTGACGTCCCACAAGTCCATCAAGTGTAAAGAAGTTGCTTTTCCAAAAACACTTTTCCTTCCACTAAGGATTGTGAGCAAGTTATTCAATTCCAAGTAGGCTTTAAAGGAAACTATCAGCTGACAATAATTAAATCAGCAACATTTTCAGTGTTCCTTGAATCAAGACCTTCAGTTTCTAAAAGAAAATGAGATCAGATCCAGATCCTAACTTTCATCACCTCCTAAAGATTACAGGATTTGGGAAAAAAGTCAATCTATGATGAGTTGAAAACAAGGTATGGCAAGGTCCCTGCTGTGCCCAAACACCTCCAGAACACACCTTGACGGGAGTGGGATATGAAATGGGCAAATCCCACAAAGACAAACATCACTTACAGCTCTTTTACTCAGAAACTGCACTTCTGAGCCCTCACAACACATCTCCAGAGTCCAGTGCACAAGCCTTTCCCCCAGAGGACACTCAGGCTCCTCTGTGTTAGGAGCATCATTAGCAGTGACTAGGAAGAAGGGGATGAGGAAGGCTGCAAGGTTCCCCAGAAGTATCCCACTGAAGTACTCCATCTCTCTTTTCTCAGGTTTTTGTTCTACTGCCTCACAAGCCAAGTCAGCACAATCCCCACTCCAAGACACAAAAAAGCCTGATGCAAAGCTCAGCATATGACTGAAACCATGAAGTCAAAGATTAATATGGCACCTTACACTCTCCTTTCCTTCAAGCACCTGCAGAACACACAGGCCAAAGCTGGAGGGCAGGACAGCCAAAGTGGAATTTCTGCTCAAGATGCAAACCTGCTTTAGTAACACACAAAATCAATCCAGACTGAACCTCTGAAGGGAGAGTCAGCCTCACAAAAGGTACTGTTTTAACAGATGAATCTCCCACCTCTGTCTGCCTAAAAATGAATGAATTGGGGAATTAGAGAACACTCATGGATATTGTCTGGTGCCAGTTACATACAACACATTCCTGTAGACAACTGCTCAAGACAGTCCACCTGCAGTACAAGGCAAACATGCTCACAGCCAAGAGACTGAGTCTCATTTCCAACAGCTCAGTGGGTGGTGCCCTCATCCCACAGCAGACTGCATCCACAAACACACAGCCGTGAGATTCTCTCTCTCTCTTCCTTGGCAAAACAAGTTCTCCAGTTACTCAACTCAAAAGAATGACATGAAAATTAGGGAGATAAAATAATGGCAGAAAACTTGTAAATGAAACAGCGAATGCTACAGGAGGGAATGAAGACAAAGAACAAGATAAGAAAAGAATTTGTTTTTCTTAAGAGAAGAAGCAGAATGAAGACATGATCTTAAACCTGTTCAAGGCAAGGCATGATACAGCATCTCATTACCCCAACAGCAAGCACAAGTATTTACTGCATGTACTAGAATTTCAAGCCCTATTTTCACATGTCTGGTCAACGAATGTTGAAGATTAATACTTCTCATACAACCACAGTAACAAATTTTGATACACCAGCTACAAGTAGTGGCACATGTAGGTAGGTTAGACATAAAACTGCAAAAGTATTTGGTTCTTCTATGGAGAAGAAAAAGGACTAAAAGGTTATTGTATAAAAAATGTTTAAAAAAATCCAAGCAACACAATTCAGCTGTACCATGACATCAGCCAGGGACTGGGTACTAGATCACCTCTCCAGAGAAACCATTCCAGTTACTGCACCACTGAGAATACCCACATGTTCTGTTTGTCACCTGTTCCATGTTTAAGAACTATAAGGAAGTGCCTTGTCTTTATTCTAAGAACAAACTTATCTGTCCCCACAATACTACTTTCATTCAGAAAAGACTGTTCTTGGAAAATAATTATTGTTTGCTCAAAAAAAAAAAATCCCTTGGTGCCCAAGTTCCATCTGTTCCCTGGACAGCCCCACTCCTGACCAATGTAGCACTTCTACCTCAGACCATCACACTCAAAGGAATGGAAAGATTCATTGACAGGGGATCTAAAATTGAAGCGTTAGGAAAAAAATAAACTAAGAAACAGGTATTTCAACCTAATTTAAGGCAGTTCTGGAAAGCAGTGCACTGTGCAAGACCAGAACCAGTTTTCCATGCTGTCAGTTCCTCTCCTGCAAAGCTGTCCCAGCTCTTTTTTGCATTGAAAATGCACCTCTAAAAGAGGATGGTTTTTCAAGCAACCAGGGCAATCATTAGGATGTAATCATATTTCTGCTATAGATATGACTGCAATATCCATATTAATTAAAGACATAAATAGCAACAGGAATATCAGGATCTATATTTAAATAAGAGACTAATGGGATAGATGAGATCAATTCTGGCAGTTCAATGGTGTTTACACTGAGAAGGGCTTTCAACTGACCAGGGGGTGCAGATACAGAAATATGGTAAAACGAGGCTTTATTTCCACAGCTTGTCAGCTGCAAGTTAATTAACAAGTAGCCATTGCATCCAAAAGCCAGTTTGGGTACCAAACCTAGAAATCTGCCATTTAAAGCCAAAACAGACACATAAACTTCAACACTTCACGAAAAGTAAACTCACTCTTTTCAAATGTAAACCCTACAGCAGAATTACTGCAATGAATACATATTACTATTCAATTTCTATTCAAAACTGCACAGTTAAAGAGTATTTTTAAAGAAATGAACATGAGATAAGGAACAAAACCCATTTAAACCCATAACTGTATGTACATAAACGTCTAAACAATACACCCTGGGGCAAAGTGTTTTAACATTACTATGTGTAAGTCTTAAGTTCTCATTTTTACTTCTACTGTTTGACTTTTACTTCTCTATTAAAACAATCAGAAATGAAAAAGCATCTTGTTCTGCCAAGAAGAACCAAAAGAGAACCCACTGAACCAGTTCAGGACTTGAACAAGCTACAGCTGAGGCCATTTTTATTGCATGGATCAAAGTTCCAAGACCATGAATGTTGGCAGTATAATAATACACTGAAATAACACAGAGCTAAGGATAGATACTTCATGCATCCAAACTGAGGGTTTAAATTATAATATTCAGCGTAATACACAGTTAGATCACATCTCTTTAAACACAAAGTATTGCAAAACTCCTCAAAATAACCTGTATTCAAAATACAGATTATGCAACTACCTATTTTTAATGAAGGATTTACTTGGTGTGATAAAGCACAACATGGAACACGCCTTAAGTAGCGGACACCTTCCTGAAAAAAGCATTCCCATAACCCAAACAATCAACTCCAGGTTCCCTGGCCTCCTGAGCAATGTAACACCAGTTTAAACAGACTAGAAAATGCATATTTCACTGAAAGCTCCAAAAACATGGCAAGGACTGCAGTGTGAGGGACTCTTAGAAATAACATAAAGAAGAGATGTGGCCTGATCACCACAAACTCTCAGCACCAAGGAAAATCTGGGTAAAGGTATGATGGCTCAAATAAAGTGACCTGTGAGAATCCACATTTAAATACCCCACTGGGGAGCTCCCCTATTGAAAGCCACGTGTTTTTCAAGCAGGTCTCTGCCCTGAAATCCAGCACTTCTTTTTGGCACTTTCAAGACAGAGGAAAGACAAGAGGGCACATGGAGAACTGAGTTGGAAAGTATCCCAAGAAAGTTGGCAGGGAGCACCCAAGGCAGCAGGTGACTTGAATCATTCCTAACTGGTGTTATCTGGGTCTTTAAACAAAACCACTGCCCAGGCACACACCAACTACTGACCACCAAATAATGTGCAAAGAACCCAACTGCCTCACAATCCACCATTTGAAAGACTCCATCTCCCAGAAAAGTGACTCACACAAGTCCAGGAGTCAGAATGTTGATGCAGGCTCTGAAGAATTATCCAGTGTGGAGACAGAAGCAGCTCTGAGTTGATAAGGCTGAAGATTACACAGGTAAGATTCCCCAGAGAAGTAGGAAGGCAACCCACACCCTCCCATCAGAAAGGATTTACCAGTGAATTCACAGAATTTCCATCGGTTTTTTGTAAATTAAGAGTTCTGTCAAGGATGCAAAAGTAAACTTCAAAAGAGAATGCTTTGGGTTTAGGCTTTCCACTAACTACCAACATTTTACTGGCACCTATAAAGCTGAAGGTCTGTTTAAATTGAAATTATCTTTTTATTTTTACACCTGCTGCCACCAATAGCTGTAAGTTGCACTTTAAATTAGATGCTTTGCATATATATTTGTCGATATATTTTAAAGTATTACACAACTGCAAACATTATTGGGATAAAATAAATTGAATATACACTTCAAGCTCATCCACATGCCAGTCAGAGCCAAGACACATGGAAGAGAATGATCCTGTTGATCAATGGACACATTTAAGCCAAATCAGGGTCAAGATGGACAAGATGCATCAGTTCCACAACAGAAAAATCAAAGGAAAGCAGACTGAAAATTTCATCTTTGCTCAGTCCCTCAACACTTTGACTTAGAAAGTCAGGACAAGCCACTACAGAGAGGAAGGACAGTTTGACCATCATCTGTTACATCCCAGTCCAACAGCTGCAGGCTACAAATACTTCAGGAAAGGAAAGCTAGAGGCACAATCCAGACACCCAATTTACCACTAGAGCCCTCTGGTTTGAGAAAGGGAAAAGTCACTCTCCTCTTACTGGCTCAAAATCAGCAGCACATTGGCAAGTGTTTATAGTATTAATGTGCTTTATGCCTACATTAGCAAAATACTACAAGCTAGGCCAGTTTTATCAGCTATCTCCACTTCCCAAGAGGAAACTTGGAAGTAAGAAGGACTTGCAAAAAGCATTTGATAAGTGACCACAAATAACACTCAAAAGTTTTGGATGTAGATAGAGACACAAGAGAAACTATATTCACAGAGAAGCTGAGAATCTACAAAATCATAGAAAATGTTGGGTTGAAAGAAATGTCACAAAGTCTTCTGATCCACAGAGCCACAAAGCTCCAGGGAACTGGAGCACCCTCCCTATGGAGACAGGCTGGGAAGGCTGGGGCTGTTCACCCTGCAGAAGGAAGGTTGTGTGGAGACCTCAGAGCCCCTTCCAGTGTCTGAGGAAGGTGGAGAGGGACTCTGCATCAGGAAATGGAGTGACAGGACAAGGGGGAATGGGCTCAAACTGAAAGAGTAGGGTTAGATGGGATGTTGGGGAGAAATTCTTCCCTGGGAGGGTGGGCAGGCCCTGGCACAGGTTGCCCAGAGGAGCTGTGGCTGCTCCATCCTTGGAAGTGTCCAAGGCCAGGTTGGAGCAGCCTGGGATGGTGGGAGGTGTCCCTGCCCATGGCAGGGAGGTGGAACAAGATGAGATTTCAGGCCCCCTCCAACCCAAACCATTCTGTGATTCCATGATTCATTCTAACCCTCTCCTCTAAACCAGGCTACATTTGACACTCCACCATTCAATAGAACCACTGCCAGTCACAAGTAAAATACATGTAAATTACTCCCTTAGCCCCCACCCCCCACTCACATCACACCCACACTCCTGGGGTTCTGGGGAGAATGAAAACAAATGTCAAAGTGCTGTGGCTGCTCCTTAAACGCCAGAACCTCACCCAGCTCCTTCACACCCCTGAGAAGCTGCACCAGAGAGCAGGTGCTCAGCTGCAGGAACACCACCCTGCAAACTGAGGGCAAGCTGTGAACCAAAGCAAAGCCCAGCCTCCAAACAACCCTGGGCCACAGCCTTTTCTTTACTGTTGAGAAAGTGCATCACAGAACATGAGGACTTCTATAACTCTCAGACCTCCCTCAGACAAGGATGACCACATGTTGTCCCTGTTTATTAAATGTAAGAACAGGGAGAAACCTGACACATTTTTTCAAGTGAGACTTCTGTTTCCTTCTCATAGCCCCTCATTCTTTTGCAGGAGAAAGCTCAGTGAATAAATTGAATCCTGTGCTTTTCCCAAGAGTCACCAAGAAAGAATGATGTAACTGAAAACTGTTTCTAGGATTGTAAGGATTAGAAGCCACATATAAAAGTTCATTTTCACCATACAGTTCATGCACATCTTGCTGCAGGAAGTCTTTCCTTATCTTCCACAACCCAACCCCAATAAAGATACAACTTCAAACACCTGCCTACTAGGAATACACTGGACATCTTTTGGATATCTAAGGCTTTTAGGTCACAAAACAACTTTTTGCTCTTTCTTTTTCCCCTCAGGAACTATTATGAGCAGACAGAAGTCAGAAGGGAATTAGCTTAGAGAAAAAAATAAGACACTTGTCTGTCAATTCTGTAAGATTAGAGGGAAAATTTTAGTCAAATGATAAAGCAATAAAAAGTCCAAGACCTGACTGTTGGCAAAACAGCAAAACATAAATTTAACCTGGAAAAACTCATGCAGAAATAATTATCCTCTCTCCAGAAGAACAAACTAAACCCAGGACTTCTTAATCCTACATTTTAAGATTTACAAATGCTATGCTCCTCAGGTATTTTACCACCTACTTCCTTCAGATGCAGCACAGGATTTACACTAATTCTGAGCCAGCAGATGGGATGAACAACCCCTGTCCCCTAAGCAAACAGTGTCAGGAAAATGCCAGATACGGGCAGGTTACCACACCTTCTAAATCCCATAAAAACATGGAATGGTTTGGGTTGGAAGGGACCTTAAAGCTCAATCAGTTCCTCTTCCTGCCATGGGCAGGGGCACCTTCCACCATCCCAGGCTGCTCCAACCTGGCCTTGGACACTTCCAGGGATGGAGCAGCCACAGCTCCTCTGGGCAACCTGTGCCAGGGCCTCACCACCTTCCCAGGGAAGAATTTCCTCCCAATATCCCATCTAACCCTACTCCTTCAGTTTGAGCCCATTCCCCCTTGTCCTGTCACTCCAGTTCCTGATGCAGAGTCCCTGTCCAGCTTCTGATACTGGAAGGGGCTCTGAGGTCTCCACACAACCTTCTCTCCTGTTTTCTGCTGATTTTCTAAACTTCTCGTGCAGTAGGTTCATGAGACTGCCATTAGTACAGGCAGAAAATACCTCCTTACCTCAAATAAATGCAGGAATAAAGTCCACTGAACACTGAGGTGCCTGTGTTATAAAGCCCTAAATGGACATCCTATTTACAAGGGGTAGGAGAGGAAATCAGGCCTTTAATACAAATATTACTGACTTCATGTCAAAGTCCACAAGAATAAAATGCAAAGTCAGTGCCTCCTCTCAGCAAAGGAAAAGGAATTAAGGAGGAAAAAACCCCCAAAACCACAAGCAGCCCAAAAGCTTCAAAAGCAGAAATATACAGGGAAATTTTTGCTTTTCTTTCACTGTGAGGCTCAGGTAATTCAGAACATGACTTAAGACTGAAAAGAGTCCAATGAACAGGTTTCTAAAACAGTCATTTAAACTTGCTCTTCTCAGCACTCTGTGAAGTAGCACCTTCACTGCTCTGGAGGAGAAAGAGAAATTAAGATCCAAAAAGAAGGAGGAATTATCTTCTTCAGATAATACACACGTTATTGGCACATGCAGTGAACACATCAGCCACTTTTTGAAGCTACTGAATGAGCAAATTCTAATACAAAGCTTCAGTTTGACTTAATAAGAACTGTCAATCTTAAAATATTGATTGCTTTGGCACTAGGAAAGTTTGTAAGATTATTCCATGCATTTGAATGAGACAGATTTCAGGAACCACCCATCTCTCATGCTGGAAATCCCAGAGTTGCCATGTAAATGCAGGCTGGAATTGAGGTGGTTTTCATTTAACCCTGGCCTTCTTTTTTCTTTTTGGTCCAGTGGAAAAACTTAAATATTGCAGGGCCTGCCACGGACACAGGAGGAAGTGCCTGAAATATGTTCATGTTCTACAAGTCCACAAGCTGCTACACAAAACAAAAACAAAGAGATACAAGGAAAAGGTGACCTGAACAGTGCTAACCTTTAGTCACTACCGAAGTGGTAAACTGGAAATCTTGTTTTTTCATAGTGTTTCAATTTCTTAGAGGTAGCAAGTTCTTGGACTGTTTCTAGAGCTCATTTCCCTCTGCATTTCCTGCTCTGAGGCATCTGAGCAGAGACTTTCTGTTATCTGCCAACATTTACTTATCACCAACCATTACATGACCTTATGTCTTCAAACTCAATTCTTGTCCAGTCCCTCTGCAGAGCTTGGCCTTTAGAATTTAAATTTCACCTGGATTCCCATGTAAAAATCACCTCTGAAGACACTCCAAGATCACACGAATGGAGAGAAGGAATAAAGTGGTTCCACTGCCAAGAGAACGTGGGAGGAACAGCCCAGGCCTCCCTGTATGGCTCTCCCACAGCTCTCACTGCAAAGGTGACTGTGCTCAGAAACAGGGAGAATGGAGATGCTTCCAGCAAGGCACAAGAGGAGCAGATGATCTTTGCTGCAAAGGGTTGCAGTGGATCTGCTGCCTGACAGAAGGATCTGGGGTGCACAAGAACCTCAGAAAAACGAGGGGATGTCTGTGGTCAGTGTGTGTTTAGGACCATCCAACACCTTTCAGGGGTAAGGGAGAGTTTGGTATTTTCCTCCCCCCCTGGAAGCACAGACCCAAGTGCCTCACCTCCTGGCCAGGGCAACAATGTCATTTTGCTGGTACAACTTCAAACCTACAAAGGAATTAATGTAACCCAGGATTCAACCTAATTTGTGTCCCCTGCCCTGCTTGGAAACGCTATTTCCCACTACAAGGGAGCGCAGGTTACAGATCACATTTTAGTATCTGGCTTCAAGAGACAAATTGGTAGTTTAGCATTTCATACCTTGACAACTGACAGGTTTAAAACTTAATTCCATGATATTCCCTAACACCTGGGCTGCAGAAAAGGTCTTGTGTGACAAGATCCAACCACGCAGCGAAGCCCAGGCCCAAAGTGCTGGCCCCAAACACCTTCCTTGGAGGAAGCACTGACAAGATTGATAGTACAGGAAGTTATCAAACATGTAAAAGGAGTGACACAAGACATATGTCCACACATGCATCTTAAATTTGGGGGAGAAAAGTGTTGCATATTTTGCACACTGATTATTTTAAATGATAACCTCGGTCAGATTTCACTCTTCTCTCATGAATTTGCACAGCCCTTATATGTCTAGGAAACAAACACTAAGACAAAGAGGATTTTCATCTGCAAACAGTAGTGAAATTGTTCATAATATACGATGATTTTCTGATCTCCCAAGAATCCCTTGCTATAGGAAGGCAGTGGAAAAAAGGAAATCCCAGATCTCACAGTCTGATGAGTTACTTGGGGCGACATAACAATACTCCCGTCCAAAAGAATATTTAAGAACCACTAAACTTCAACTCATTCATTGCATGCAAGGAGCAATTAGCACTAATTAATAACCACACCAATAACTGCAACAGCCTGGCATGAGAACGACTATTATGAAAAAAGGCAAGTCCTGAAAAATAAGGTTACCTAGGCAATTTAAGCCAGAACGAACAGGGAAAGCAGGTCCCTAGGTCTCTTTTGTACCAAGACGGGAATGAACGCCAACATCTGCAGCCGGGGTGCTGCTCCCAGGCACACGGGGATGATGCTGCAGGGCCGAGGGAAACGCAGCCAAGCCCAAAGGCTGCGCCCATGTGCTCGCTCCTCTCCCGGCTCTCCCATTCTCCCATTGCCATTCCCCGGGCTCTGCCCACTGCGGCTGGAAGGGTCACGGCGGAGGAGGAGGAGGAGGAGGATGCCCGGGAGCTGCTGCTCCGCTCCCCGGGGAGGACGCGGGGGCAGGAGCCGCTTGGCGGACGGCGGCCAAAGAGGGGATGGGATGGGAGGGAAAGGGAAGGGAAGGGAAAGGATGGGAAGGGAAGGGAGGCTGCAGCCGCCGCACCCCTCGCTCCGTGCCCAGCCAGAGCGCACGGGGGTCCTGGGGGCCGCCCCCCATCCCGCCCCGGGGGGCTCCGGGCGGGGGCTCAGCCGGCTCCCCCCCGAGCTCTCACCTTTTCGAGAGGTCCATCAGGACCCCGGAAAAAAGCTTCTCTCCCAGCCGGAACGACACCACCAGCGCGTCCTCGATGATGTGGTCCAGGGTGA
>VXBA01002640.1:430561-470969 GCA_013399895.1 Serilophus lunatus | reverse complement strand
CCCTGTCCCTGTCCCTGTCCCTGCCCCTCTCCCTGTCCCTGCTCCTGCCCCTGTCCCTGTCCCTGTCCCTGTCCCTGTCCCTGTCCTTCTCCCTGTCCCTGTCCCTGCCCTTCTCCCTGTCCCTGCCCCTCTCCCTGTCCCTGTCCCCGTTCCTGTCCCCGGGGCTCCGGCCCGGCCCCGCCAGGGATGGGGCGGCCGCGGCTGCTCGGGGGCTCTGCTTCCAGAGCTTCCACACCGAAGTTTGCAGAGGCGAAGTTTCCAGACACCTTTCGGGCAGGGGAGGCCAAGAAGAGTCACGGTCCCGCTGCAAACCACAGAGGTTTAATCCTGTGCGGAGATTCCGCACCTTTGGTGTTTGGCTGCGAACAGCTGGGGCTGCTGAGCCCGGCAGAGCACAGGGGCAATAAATCCCGAGCCTACGAGAAATCGCCAACTAACACAAAGAAACTACTCAGCCCCTGAGCTGATTGCACTTTCAGATCCAGCAGCTCAGCCCAGCAAGCTCTTTGTTATGTTAAGCTCAGATTTATGTAAAGGACGGGCTTAAAACGGAGGATTTCCCCTTGCAAGTCTCCTACTGGAATCCACCTTTTCAGCAGGTGTTGCTTGTGGCAGACCCCGGCCATTAAAATGCAAACTGGTGTCTTTTACATCCACTGGAGATTCCAGCAATCCTAATGCTCCACATAGGGAACAAACGTGGATCTACGCTCTGTTCACGCTGCTTCACTGCAATAACAGCAGAGATTATGTGCTTGACCCTACTGTGGGGGTCTTAAAATACAACGTAAACAGCTCATTTGAATGCTGGAAGGTGCTGTCTGTGCTTTTAAAAAGCAGTAAATAAGGACATTTATGTACCAGTCTAATGGCCTACAGAAATATGATACCATAGGTAACCCTTAAATTCAAGAGTAGGCATGTGGATACAGGATGGAACTTGTAAACTTAAAAAACAAGCCCCATTATATACTTTTTTTTTCTATTTCAAATTGCTTTGATCACCATTAAATTTCTATTTATTTTAAATCTAACCTGTAATCTCCTTAGGATAGGATTTGTCTTACAGTGGCTGGTCTGCACAGCGATTGGCATAGTTGGAGTCTTGTTTCTATCCTGGAACCTTTAGAAACTGCCAAAATAAAATGAATTAAGTTAATGAAACAGATTGCACTGACACACTCTCTGTAAATTAAAACAAATCTGTGTTCGGCGAGTGGCAGGAAGGATGGAACTGCAAAGAAGAAACTATAAATTAGAGAGAGGAACTAAGACAATTGGAAGGAATAAAACCATTAATGTGGAGGCAGGAAAAATGCAAAGCTCTACAAAGATGTCTTACAGCAAATTGGCAGGATGGGCAACCGAGGAAGGTGTAATTTTAGGTGGAGAGAGTGAAGGGATGTGATGTGGTTGCAAGAGGTCTGTAAGAAGCAGGTCTGATCTGATCCGTGTGCGTGGGGAAAGAATTGTTTGTGTGGGCAAGATGGGACACGATGAGGATCTGGGACATAAGAATCTTTAAATGTGAGTGTTTAAAGACCTGTGTGCTCAGTATTAGAAATATTGATTTATTCTGTCGTGAAACCCAAATCTGGAGGTCTGTGGCCAGTCACAGCATGTCTGTGCTTCAGCCAGTGAGTGCACTGGGTGAGGGTGGGTGTAGTTCTCCGGTGCTGTACAGGGGTAACATCATCCTCTGGGCATCAATTTCCCTGGAAGTGCAATACTAGGAAAGAGCCAACATAAAATGCAAGGTTTTAAGAACAATATTCATAAATGGAGAATAATCAGGGTTACAGTGAAGCCAAGTTGCAGTGAAGCTGTGTCAGAGTCTCCAGAAGGAGCTGCACCCTGATAATTGCCTGGTGGCTGAAATTTGTGGTGTTGCTGGTATCCAAGGTAGCTGGATATGTATAAATTCCCTCTGTCTGTTCCTGCTGCAGCTGATCTCAGTGTGGGCACACGACAGCTCTAAAGGAGTGTGTGGATTTATAGGGACAGTGTATACTGGGTAGGACAGGAGACACCTCTTGGAACACCTAGGCCGGGGTGTAAGGGCTTTACAGAGGAGGTTTTCAATCTGAAGTTCTGACAGCCTTGCTGAGACTTTGGGACTGCTCACACTGAGGAGGTTGTGGTTTATGTAAGTGCAGTAGCTGCAGCCTTTGGTGGCTGCTGGGCAAACACTGTGCCACAGGAAGCGCCGTGCTTTGCTCCCCTGCTCAATCTGAATTACAGTGACAATGGCTTCCTGTGGCTGTGACAGCGACAGCAATTTCCTGTGACCCTGGGGAAGGCCCGAGGCTCTCACAAAAACCTCCACAGAGTTTAGTGTTCACAGTTTCATGCAGTGTTAATAAATCCATTATTCAGCATTTGCGAGGCATGATCTTCTGCTGTTGTGAAATTTTCCAGGCTTTCCTATTTAAAAAGTAATCAATGGAAGCCAATGTGTGTCAGCAATGCAGAGGAATATAGGCAAATAAACTGAAATTAAAGATTAGATCTTGGTTGTGTGCTGCAAACTTTCTGCTCTAGTAACAACTTAGGAAAGAAATGCTCTTAAAACAGTTGTTAATTATATTTATCTGGTTTGAAACTTTTTTAGCGAATTATTACAGAAAATAATGGGGTGAGAAAATCATCAGCTTTTCCTGTAGTATCTGATACCTGATTTCTGTAACCAGATAAACACAGAGCCCATTTTATTGGGTTTATGGATGATCATTAAAGGATCTGTGAAATGTCACATGCCCCAGGAGTCTACCCTGCAAATTTGAAGAGTTAATTATATGCTAAATGTCTTGTGAACAAGAAGAGAAGTCAATGACTGGGGCTTTACCTCCTGTCCATATGGAGAGTTGATTTAAATGGATTTCCGTGGCTGGGGTGCTCTAAATGAGCCTTTGGGTGAAGTGCTGGCTTTGCCTCGGTGCTGATGTGTCTCCGACGTTATCATTTTAAAGAAATGTGAGTCTGAAGCTACTTCCTGTCTTACCTTGGAACCTGATTTCTGCTTTCTCCTGAAGTCCCTGCAGCCACAGGCAGTGGTGGTATCCAATTGTGGTCTGTGCATCCATCCAGAAAAAAAAAAATCTTGAAGTTGCAAAATTCCTGATGCTGCTACTGTTTCACATTTTGAAACATTATCACCTCGTGTCTAGTTTTGCATCCATACAATGTAACTGTCTTTTACTAACATGATGAAATTACTTTCTTTAAAAAAGCAAACTTCATTTGGGAGGTTATTTCTTGATTGATTCAGGTCAAGAAATCTCCTTGTTACTGCAGCGTCTTTATAAAAAGTAACTTGGGTGTTTAGTGTCTCAAAAGTTGAAAGGACAAGAAGAAATGCCTAAGGCAGGACTGGAATTTGAATTAATAGAGCTTTTGGGGAGTTTCTGAGTATTTTCCAGTTTTGTTTGGTTTTTTTTTCCTGACCTGTTTCCTCGTCCTGTTATTTTTAGGTACGTACTAGTTAATATCACCATTGACTGAAGGAGAAAACACTTAAGCACCAGCCTTTGTTTTATCTGTAAACTTGTTCCTGAGTCTTTTCTGCAGCACTTTCTATGTACTTGTGTAAGAATTACACAGGGGAAATGTTTATTTGGGAAGTGCATTGTCCAGGTTGGGTTTTCTGTGTGTGTGGTCTGGGGGGTTGTGTTGTTGTTTATTTTGTTTTTTAATTATTCTTCTGATTAACAAGCTTCAAAAATGCAGATTGTAAGATACATGAAGGTCTCTGTATGTTTGCATGGAGCACAAAACACTTGGGTAAAACCCCCGTCACCACCTCAAAACCACTGGGTCCCGGCTGTAACCTTTACCTGCCATCCCAGTATAAATAACTCTGCAGCTTTTCCTGCAGTACCAGAAGGACTGTTTGTATCCCATCTAAATGTGTTGCATTTTATCCCCAGCCCATATCCTAACTGTCCTGATCCCTGCCTGCCTCCATGCCAAAATACCCATCTCAGGTTCCTGGCTATTTTGTTCAAGGATGCCTTGGTTTGGCACTATCACTGAAGCCAAACAATTGGGAGTCTAAATCAACTGTAGTGAGGCAGCGTGGGGCTTAATTGAGAATTTCTCATAGAAACCTTCTGATCAAATTACAGAAGCCTCTTTAGCCATAAATAATTTGTCAAAGCCACTTTTTTGTTCTTTTTCATGTTTCTGTGCTTATTCTACATCTGCAGGCAAGCTCTGTTCACATCAACAGAATGTACAACTGTGGAGGTGTGGCTTTTCCTCACCTGTGGTCCCTGGAGATAAATCTCATGTGAAATAGGAATAGCAGGAATGGTAAAATAATTACTTACAGAAGTGGGAATCCTACACATTCTGTTCTCATTTAGGTTTTGTGCTGACAGAGCTCAAGGAGATGGGACAATAGAGGAAATGGGATTGACTGGTAATCATTGACTGGGATCCATTGTACTTCCTGGGTTGAAGCAGCTGCCAACGTGTCTGTCACACTGTGTCCTTCTCTTTGTCACTTATTTGTAGCCTCAGCTTTGCTGGCTGTGAAAAATGAGCAATAACTTTTCATTCACAGAAGTGTAATGTGGTTTAATTATAATGAATGTTTAAAAACAACTTGAGGATGAAGTGTTGTGTAAGTGCTAAATGTCTTCCTCGACAATGACACAGCAACCAGATCATTAGTCTTTCATCTAGGTATTCCATAAATTATAAATTCATTTCTCTCCTTCAATGGAGAGAAATACGTACAGAAAACCATATATTCAGCTTTCTTGCTAACTGTTCTATTTAACCAATTGGATGTATCTCAGTATAAAATGTCTGGTGGAGACAAATGTGTTTCCCATCCAGACATTGTCTTACATGCAACAATTACGGATTGGCTGCAAATCAGAGCTAAGCACTGCAGTGTGGGCACCAAATTAGAACAAATATTGGCATTTTCTAGGTAAATTTCCAAAGAGCTTGTAACAGGCTGTCCCTCCTGAAGCCAACTTGCCTTCCTGGTTTACCTGAATAAGACCAAGCAACTCTTGCCTCACATCCTTGTCTGATTTTCGTCATGTCATTCCTAACTGGTATGTTTTGTAACTGGACCTTCCTTTGAGTTCACTGCCTCTCTGATGCTTTGAAAGTCATAAAATGGAGCCTGGGATTTCACACTAACGTGCTTCTTTCTGTCCCTCTTGTGATAGTTTTGGAACTGCTCAAAGGGGAGGGGTGGGGCATAAATGACAGCGCATTCAAGTTTTTCAAGCCTTTCCCCGTGCTTAAAAAGGCCAAACAAAGGTATTGAAAGCTTAGCCTGGCCATGCAGATAGGCCCTCAGTCAAAAAACAGACAAACCCAACCCCAAAATAAATGCCAGCTTGCCCTGAGCTCTGCAGCTCTCCTGCGAGGGATGGGAGGGAAGCCAGTTTGGGCTGGGAATTTCCCACACCACATAATCACACCAATATAAATATATTCAGGTTAATATTAATTTCTGATGTAATTCCACTGACTTTTTAATCCAATTACACTGAGGATGAATTTGTCCCTCCTGATGGCTGCAAACACACACACAATGGCACTAACAACAGTTGGAGGGGTCATGGCCCATTTGTGTATGTTAATGTCTGTGCCTGACGTGCACATTTCATCTCCTTATCAGATGCTCTGTTCTCTGGCTAAAATTAGAATAAAAACTTGCAGTTAGCAATTTTCAATGCCAGAATTCTTTTTTCCCTGACATCTTTTGGTAACATTTTACTGGATGATTTGGTCTCATTCCTTCTTTGTTTGTTTCATTTTTCTTTCTGTCTTTCCACAGAGTTCCCTTTTATCCACCCTCTTACTTCCTCAGGCCTCATCTGACGTGCTCAGTTTACCAAGTCAAGAAAAGCTGTCATCACAGACAAGTATTTTCAGCTTTTCTGATTTTGAAAGTAAATCTTCAACTGTGTCTGTCCTTGTCTGCTTTGTGTATTTTTGCATTCTTGATAAAAAATAATTAATGGACCCTGCTGCTTAATAAAAATTATTATTAATTTTAAAATATCACAGGCATTGAGGGGGAATATTTAAGGAAATGAACTACAAAGGTTGCTCTCAGTTAGCTTTTTGGAGAGGGAGGTAAAAGGGGAAAGAGGTTGTGCTTTTATGTCCCTATTTTGTCTGGAAGACAGTACAAATTTTTAGCTGTTTAAGGTTCTTCACCACATCTCTTACAGATCTTTATTCTTGTCAGTGTCTCATGTTGTATTTTCTTGTGGACTTTCAGTTGTGGAACATGTGTCAAGTGTATTTCAAAACAAGGAGAAGTGTTTCCCTGTATTTTATGCATATCTGATAGGCATATTTTCTCACTTTTACCTAATCTGATTCCAGGTAGGATCAATTTATGGAGTCATCAGGCTCAGGCTGTGTCCCTGCTAGAGCTCATCAGTAATACCCAGCATGGCCCTTTTCACTTCCTTTGATAAAGTCAGGTCACTTCTCAATTGCTCTTACCAGGTAATCTTGTCACTTCTAACACTGGGAAAACACTATTTGCAATGGATTTGCACACCAAGAGAAAGAATCCTTCATGCTAAGAATTTGCTGTTATCCTTCAAGTGTGGCAATGGTTGGGAAATTGAATTGCCATCGTTCAGAGACTCTAACTCAGGCCTTAAAGCAATGGAAAAAACATCCCATCATCTCTAGAACAAAACAGGCTGTGGCTCTGATGCTGTAATCAATAAACCACTGTGTTTGCTATGTCAGGGTTAGTGATTAGCAGATAGTTCACAAAACCATGTCAGAGATGATTGACATGAGAGATTTGATATGGACACATGGGGATCTGTGGGAAAAGATGGCAAATGTTGCTTGTCCAAGAATATGGGGGGATGTAGAGTTGGAGTGATGCAGTCAGAATGGGAACTCTAAGAAATCATTTTCCTTGGTCCTGTGGCAGACAAATCCATAAAGTGACAAAAGCCAAGGTACAATAACAACTCTGTCACTGTGTCATTCAGCCTGTGCCTTCTGCATATCCATTTAATAATGACTCTAAAAGCAGGAGATTAATATAATTGTGCCTTTTACCTGCATTCCCTATGATTAGAATGGCTGGATCTTACCTTTTTGCTCCTGCATTTTTTGCTTGTCATTTTTTGTTTGTCATGATCATTGTCTGTGATGACTTGCCAGTTGAAGATGATGTAAGTTTTGCCACAGCACAATACAGAGCACTGAACGCTTGTTTATATTCAGAGGGTTGTTTTGTTACCAGGAATCCATGGAGGGCTTTAACAGGCAATTTTGAGACATGGAGCAGAGAGCATTCCCTCGAAATTTGAACCGTTGTGTTTCAGGGGTGGGCAGTTCAAAGCCCTGAGCAGGAAGGCAGTGCTGTTTCACAGACTGTTTTTACCCACATCACAACTGCACAGCCCGTGGTCTGGCTGAACTCAGGAATTTGTGATGTGCCTCTGTCAGAAAATTGGAATGGAGTGGCTCGGATTTTTACAATTCTTCCATTTGTCAAGTGACTTCCAAAGCTGCAAAAGCCCAATTTTTATATCATTGAGGTTATCAGGAATGCTTGCAGATTTGTCAGGTACCAAGGTCCTGTCTTTTTCTACCTGGTTAATAGCAAGTTATATCACTTTCAGGTGCCACAATATAAGAAAGATCTAAAGCTGTTGGAGAGCATTCAAAGGAGGGACATGAGGATGGTGAAGTGTCTAGAGGGGAGCCCATAGGAGGAGTGGATGAGGGCACTTGCCTTATTTATCTTGGAGGGGACTGAGGTAGGAGCTCATTGGGATCTGCAGATTCCTCACAGGGGCAGCTCCAGTCGCTGCTCTCTGTGACCAGTGACAGGACCCAGGGAATGGCTGGAGCTGTGTCAGGGGAAGGTTAGGCTGGATATTAGGAAAAGGTTTTTCTCCCTGAGGATGACTGGGCACTGAACAGGCTCCCCAGGGCAGTGGTCATGGCCCCAAACCTGTGAGAGCTCAAGGAGTGTTTGGACAATGCTCTCAGGGACAGGGTGGGATTGTTGGGGTGTCCTGTGCAAAACCAGGAGTTAGACACAACGATCCTGTGGGTCCCTTCTGGTTCAGCATATCCTATGATTCTCTGATACTGTGGAATCCATTGAGGCTGTGCAGTATTTTCTACAAAGCACCTTGTGTTATCTGTAGGCCAGGAGTTTCAGTGCTGTAATTAAAGCATAGAATGTGTTTTCTAGGCAAGTGCTCAATGTCACCACACTCCTTATTTGTTTTGCTGCTGACTAATTTAAATACTAAAGAATAGGTTGTGAAGTAAAGTCAAGTCTGCCTCAGGAAAGGAAACTTCAATAGTGGTTCCCAGCAGGTACTGCAGATTCTTAAATGGCAGAATGCATGGAAATAGTTCAGAATGTTTAAATGCTGTTATTTCACTGGGGTAGCAACAAGCAATGTCTGATCTTGAATTACATATGAAGGACAATGCAGAATATTTCATAACACAAATTCTCTTTTTTCTAGAGTTGTCCAACTGAAACTCTCCCCACTCCCTCCTCAGCAAATAATAAAAAGAAAAATGCAAGCCTTCAGTGACGGTTCCACCATCCTTGTGAGGAAATATTTTGGTGTAACGTCGTTGCATTTCTCTGTAGTTGTACTAATCTAACTCCCCACGTGGTGCTTATCACAGAACAAGGGCCAAGCCTTCAGGGCCAAGGATATGCTGATGTAGCTGGAGAGCACTTTATTTTTTTAACAGATGGAGTTCTTTCCCACTACAGCTGAAACCACCATGGTGAGCAGCACAAACTCTACCGGGAAAAAATACCTTTGGCAGTCTAAATTTATTTCTAGTCACTGAAGCCATTGGTTAGAAGTGTATGTTTGTCTCTCTTCCTGCCTGTAGTAGGCATTTTTAGGCTTCCAAAACAATGAGAAATGGCTTAAAAAATGGATTTTTCAGGCATAGTTTAAAAAACACAGAAATGAAACCACAATATAGATACTTCATGCTGAAAAGGAAGGACCCAGTAATGACTGCTTTGTTCCAAGATCACAGGGTTCTTCATTAGGGTTCAGCCTAACTTTTGGAAAAAAGAGAGAGAAAATTGTTAGAAAAACAAATTGTACCATGTCATTGTATTTATTATGGGGAAAGGATTGAGAATGATTTAAAACTGTTTCCAAGCAATCTCCCCTTCATACAGGGTTTGTTCCTTGTGGTTTCTGAGGTCTGCACTCCGGATAATTCATGTCAGAGCACCACTGGCACGTGGAATTACTGTCAATCCCTTCCCATTGATTACAGGGTCGGTTGGATGTTTACTGAATGTTCCATCAACTGTTCTTGTACTTCAGTCTAGTATCTATATCTGGGGGTGGTCAGTTTGTTCTGTTTTGGCATCCATTGGAATGACAAAAATGTTCTGAAATCTGGAATTTCATGATGTACGTGTCGAGTGCCACATTTCTATAGTAAATGAATGTGGTGAATCATGCAATGCAAGAGACTGATTCCCAACACAATTAACAGAATTGAATCATGTTATCTCTTAATGAGAATGGAGAAGTTGCAGGTAGGGCTCTGCATAGTAGCTAAAGCAACCAAATACCTTCCCAGCACAGGAAGGAACAGAAGGAGGAAGGAGAAAATATCTTATCCTCTCAGAGATGAAGAATGAAAGATGTGAAAATCAGTTTTGTTTAAAATTTCATATCTGGAACATAGTCAGTAATCACAAAGCATCCTCTGTACCTCATCTTTGCTTGCAGGCACAGAACAGGCTTTGCAATTGCCTCCTGTATGAAATATGGAAGGTTTAAATGCTTGCATTAGCCACTCTTTAAACAAAATAGTATCTTACCATTCAAAACACTGTTCTCTAATACATTGTAATTGTGGAAATGGGATATTATTTCTCTGGTTTTTCATAATGAGTTCATATACATGTATGAATGGGGTTTGTAAATTTTTATCTCTGTGGTACAGTGAATTTTTTGTATTTGTAAGAGGTTTTCCTCTATGGCAAAAATTTAATATAAAAGGGATTCATGATGCTCATGATGTTTTTGCCTTATAATAAAATCAAATTGACTGGTTGATGCAGTCTTGGACCAGTGATAGAGAAGACAAATTCTGTTTCTGCCTGCAGACTGGAGGCCAGGAATTCCTTGTCACATCAGCAGAGAGGTTGCTGTTACAATTTGACTATAGTTTTGCTTTTTCTACACCAATCTCAATTTGATTCTCATTTCTGAAGTCACCCAGGGTGGGTCAAATCTGTTCAGACCAGAGGGAGTTCTTGAATCATTCGAAAATTATGGAAAACATGAGTCAATTCAGAGCACATAGAGACAGTCATTGTAGGCACAAAGCACCACAGAGCTTTACATGCTGGGAGAGAGGGTCCCCCCCAGTGGGCCAAGGTTGGATATTCTGGTGAATGTGTGGAGGAGAGGAATGGGAGCAACGGACAGGGAGGAAAAATGGATCAGTATTTCTGTTACACAACTGGGTTTGGAATAATGCAAAGCAATACACCCAGAAAGGAATAGGCTTGAGCCGTGGTTTGGACTTGTACCTTCTTTAGAGAGAGACCAGGAAAATTAACAACATGGAAATAGGCAGAGGACTTAGAACTGTGAAGGCAGGAGATGAGGCTGTGACATGTTTTACACAGCGAGGACACAGTTCCTTGCATTCATTAGCATTTCTGTCACCAGCTGTATCAGCCTGGGTGCACATATTGCAATTAATAACTGTGCTTCCTCAATAGTTCTGGGGAAATCTGTGCTTCTGTCATGGACCACAGGGAATAGCTGCTATTTAGCACCAACGGCTGTTAAGCTGTGGGAAAACCTCTCATGTGGAGACTCAAGAAACAGGAGAACTTGATACAACACCATGACACATCAAAAGTCATATTTAAACATGCTTTCCTTTGGATAGTGCTGCTTCCTGGCTGTTTATCATCACAGGCAAAACCCAGTGCATGTGTGGAGTCAAGAAACAATAGGAGTTGTTATAATACAGAGCGGGGTTACAAAATTTGGTGAAAGTTCCTTATCTAAAGGCAGGACCTTGATGATAATTTTAATTTACAATCAGGTATGTACTGAGGAAAAATCCTTCTCCTTTAGCTCTTTTGTCCTCATTTGTAGCCCCTTGCTACTACCTCATTACTACACTGTTCTTTGCTAGTGCAGTAAATCTAGAGACCTAATGGTGCACAAGCCCCTTGGAGGACAGCACTGCCTTTTAAAATATTCATTTCTATGCGGATCAGGGATATCCCAGTCTGGCTGTAATCAGAGGAAGAAGGAAGGAGACATAATCACTGAACATGACTGTTTAGGGAGCAATTCCTGTCAAAAAAACAATCAGCAGCAAAGGTGATACGAGCTGGCCTTGCCCCCTCAAGCACAAGTGAGAGTGATGTGGGCTTGTTTGATACCCATAATAGTATAATTGCTTCTCTCTCTTCCTTCATCCCCTCACCAGCTGCTTCTCCTTTGCTGTGCTGAAGTGCCTGTTGTTCTCTCAAACTGCTGAGCAATGTGGGGCTCCTGGAAGGTGCCAGACTGTGAGAGCTGCACATCTTTGTGCAGGTGTATCAGAGCCCTGACACACAGGGACGAGCCACAAAGTAGAGGATTCTCCAGGGCACTTCAGTCCTTGGGTTTTTTTTTTTTTGTTTGTCCAGACAGACATTGGTCCAGAAGCTGGGTTATTCCAAATGGAACAGACCTTTGTGCTGTGAAATCAGTTTGCAGCAGGTTCCCAGCCACTGGGAGTTGAACTGATATCAAATTTATCTCATCCAGGCTTAATGAATAGTCATCAGTAAGTCATGGTCCCACCGATCTTGATTTAAATGTAACTTACAGAAGGGGATGGATTCCATATACCCAGAGTGATTTCTTGCGCCTTCCAAACCTCATCAAAGTGTCTTGGTAAAAATGATTCAAACTCACCTGTTTTATTTTAGTTCAGGATGCTGTGTCTCAGTCACTGTGGCTCAGTGGTGAGGTGTTAACTCCCAGCAACTTCACTGTGTGCTCAATCTTGTGTTTTATTCAGAATCAAAACTGCAGGGTTTTTTTCTGTATAGTACCAGGGTAACAGCACTAGCAAGAGTGTGTCCATCACTTCAGTGGGTAAACTCTACATTTTTCTTGGAGACAGATATTTAAGCATTCATATGATAGTGAAGAAGAAAAAAACTCAACCAAACAAAATTTACATTAACTCATAACTGACCCTGTGTAAAAAAAAATAATGGAGAGACTACAGAAGCTCCAAGGCTGGCTCAGCCAAGGAATGTCACACAGAGCTCTCCTTCTCTTTAATTTTTTATTTGGATCATGTCTGTATGTAGGTCACAAAGTCTTAAACGCAAAGGCACTGAGCAGAAAAAACCAAACCTTTCAGAAAAATGCCATTATTGTAGGAAAAGGATTCTTTCCCAAACAAGACCATAAATTAGTGCTGAAGGATTTCCGTGTTCCCTGTGTTTCTGTTCGTCGTGATCCGGGATGGGCAGAGGTGGAGCTCCAGCGTTGTGTGCTCAGCTGGGCTGTGACTGCACAGCACGAGGGGCCACGGAGCTGCTTCAGGCCATTTCTCTTCCCAGCCCTTTGTGCTGTGCTGACCCCACAGAAATCAATCCTAGCTTGACCATCCTTCCTCAGGAATAAAGAAGGGATGTGAAACCTCTCACTGCAGTTCGCCATCCAGTATCTTTCTGCTTTGCTCTGGTCCTTAACCACAGGGTCTGCACAAACATTTCTCCTGCTTCTTCCACCCTTGTGAGCATCACTCCACGGCCAATTGCCACCGTACAGATTCTGTGCTTCTCTGAAGGAATTCCTCCCTTCTTCAGGGACATACACACTCCACAAATCTTCCCTGAGCAATCTACTCTCCAGCTTTGAGGAGCCTGAGGAGGGGAGGGAAAACAGATCTTCGGTTCATCCCTCTGGTCAGCCTTGTGCCAGCACAAGAATCATCTCAAAAGCTTTTCTTCCAGGAGAGGAAGGTGGAGGCAGCTGTGGAGAGCTGGGGAACAAAAAGTCCCTGACTCTGAACAAAAAAAGCTCATGGTGACACTTGGATTGCAAATAGTAACTCTGGATGGCAACAGTGCAGATAAAAATCCCCACAAAACCAAGGTATAAATTGAGTCTAAGAATAAAAATTACTTGTAGAAAGGCTCTGGAGAAATGCAGATTGATGGTTTTGAGATCTGTAGAGAAACCAATAGAGCCCCATTGGCTTCAAATCCACATTATGGCACCTAGGTTTTGCATCACAGTCTGCATGTGTGATGGACTAATGGAAAGTGTCTCTGCCCATGGCAGGAATTAGAAACAGGTCATATTTAAGGTCCTTTTCAACCCAAACCAGTTGGTCAGCCTGTGATTCTGTGATCTTGAATTTTGTAAATATGACAAAAATTCCAATCTGATGCAGGAAGAGCTGGACTATTTTGCCTTCTTTACACCTGCTGTCACTGAAGGCACAAGCTGCAGCTGTAGCTCTATACACCACAGATTTTGGCCCCAAACCCCTGTGGCTCAGGTGCAGGTTCTCCCAGCTCAGAGGCAGCACAAAGCTCTGTCGCTGGATGGTGCTGTGGGCCAGGCACAGGTGATTCACCTGGATGGCACAGCCTGGGTGGTGAAACACTCCCAGGAGGCCTGGCTGCTTCTGGAGCCACCAGAGGAGTCACAGGAATAATCCTGGCCACCACAATCCTGCATTAATGCTGGATGTAACTGTTTTTTTAAACTGCAAATTTTGTCAAAGCAAAGCCTTTTCTGCCTGAGGAACCAGAATATTGCAAAGCTGGCTCCCCTGCCACTGAACTGAGCATTTTAAGCACCCTGAAAATACATGATCTGTGTATGTTACCAACATGAGTCATTCAAAAATGCAAGTTTTAGATTAAAAATCGAGTCTGAAAAAATAAAAATTGTCACTGTTTAGATTCCCCCCACCCCCGATGCTTTCCTACTATTTAGGAGAGGAACAGCTGTGGTTTGATACTATGGAGTAAAGAGACTTCAAGTGGAATTTCAGATTTTGAAGTGTTTTCCAGATTTTTCTTCTGATTCTGGAAGGAATCTTTAAGAGAAGTATGGCTTATTCCAGGGTTTGAGAAAATCACAGCTGTTATCAACACAGTCTCATTTTCCCACTTTTACATCAATGCTGTTTGATTAATAACAGGAATTCATTGCTGAGCAACTCAAGAATAAATAAAACCATTGAAGAGGGACTCTAGATGTAATAAAAGCAATTAGTTACTAGAACAAGCAGTTGCGAAGATCTACTTGTTTTGGAGATGGGGAAGAAATGTCACATGAAAAGTGTGTATTTTCTCTGCCACAAAAGTATATTTATTTCTCCTTTTAAATGTATCTAAGGCAATATAAACAATTTGAAATAGTTTTAAAATATGCAGTGAGATGTTGCTGTGAATCACACACATCAAAGCATAGCTGAAGCTCAAAAAGTCTTTTTGTGCAAAGAAAACTGGTTTTTCTTGTATTTCAAGAAGTGAATCCTTCTCTGCTTCTCACATTCTCAAACCCTCTCTGTTCCTGCATGGTTGACTTACATCAGTATTTTCAGTGGGGCACTTTATAAACACTGTACTAACATAAGAAAAATTCACTCAAACACTGGTTTCTCTTTTCTGTGTTTGACATTCTTTGAGGCAAAATCCTCCTTTGGATGGTGTCCTGGGGTAGAAATAACATCTCCCCATCACCAGGCAGGTGTCTGTCCCCACCTAACTCTTCTCCCAGGTCAGCTGCAGGAGAAGAGAATGAAGGAAAAGTTTGAGAGAGTGACATAGATGGGAGGGAACTTTTAAACATGATTTCAAAATATAAGAAAAGGTCAACTGCAAAACAGTTGTCACTTCAAGAAAAAAAAAAAAAAGGAAAGAAAAAGTATTGTGTAAATGTAGTGTTCCCTTTGACAGAGCTTCAGGAACTGCAGCTGAAGGAATGCCCTGGAATAGCAGGATGTCTCCATTCCTGGAGGTGTCCAAGGAATGACTGGGCATGGTACTCAGTGCTCTGGGCTGGATGACAAGGTGGGGATTGATCATAGGTTGGACTCCGTGATCTTGGAGGTCTTTTCCAACCTCAGTGATTCCAGGATTCTGTGGAGGTTCTAGTTTTCAGGAAAACTATTGGAGATACAGGGCCATATGCTGGGGAAACCATTGTATCTCACAGGTGAGGAGGTGTCTGTTGTTTTAACAGAGAGGAAAGAGTCAGGATTTCTGGCTGTTAATCCCATCTCTCATGACCTGGGGCAAACTACCTCATCTGTATTTAAGATACAGAACTGGTGCTGTGTTGAGTGAGGCTGTGGAGCAGGATGGTAATGTGTGTGTTTATTCCATACATTCTGAACTCTGAATAACCCTTGCAGTGGAAGGAGTTCCTCTGGCAGCCAAGTGGGGAATGTGGCCTTTCTTTAGCTCTGCAGCTTTGTGTATTCGCTTCAGTAACCATTGATAGTCCAGACACAGAGATGTTGACACTACACACATAAAGATGCATGAAAATAAAGGACTTGTGAAATTGCAGTGTCTTTAGAAAAATTACTTTAATTTTTTTCTTATGCCTTCCACATTGGGAATAAGAAAACATCATGTTGACATTTGCAGTAGAAACAGTCTGGTTCAAAATCAAAAGATATATTTCCATGCATTAAATGACCTAGAAAGTTTCCTTTGGAGACATACAAAATGCATATCTCTGTTTTTAAATGGGGGAATTGTCTTATTGAAGCTGAAAGTTAACCCCTTGCCTGCTGGATTTCTCATCATAGGTATCATGGAATAAACTCTGCAATATATTACAGAAAATGCTCTGAGTATCCCAAACTAGAAGGAAAGGGTGAAAGCAGCATGACTGTTATCAAGGTTTGATTATAAAGTGGATGTGAAAACAGATATTTCAGATGTTTTAAAAATGTGTTAAAGCAAAGAAAAAACTAATTTGTGGGGTTTTCTCTAGTATTTATCGTGATTAAAATAATAACCAGAGCCAGCATAGTATGCAAAAATACTATTCCAGTAAAAAAAACCCAAATGTTTTTATATGTGAGCTCTGTATCAGCTTGGATGTTTGTTGAACAGAGAGAATGGAATTTGGCAACTATTCTGCAAGGTAGAAATGTCTTCTTTATTATTTTTAATATTTTTAGTTATGCATTTGATGGAACTTGGTTGGCCCTGGATATGGGAGCATCTCCTAGACATATTGCTGGTGATATTGGGGACCCTTACATGTCTCTCTGGGCTGCTGTCACTCTGTCAGCACCTAAGACAAATGAGTTTTTCTTTAAACAGTGTACAGCAAAAACAGAGGCAAGTGGAAAAATTGTCAGTCCCGAGGCTCTAAAATGTTGTTTTCTTAAACAACTCCTGACCAACATGAAGAAATGGTTTGTGTTAAATAAATATGAGTGCTCTGCAAAATCCTGAACACCCTCAATTCCTGTTAGATCCCCCAATTAATACAAAAAATACATTGTCTTGCAATAATAAATAGTAATATTTTATTAAGTAGATAATGTTTGTTGTTAAAAGTCCATCATTCCTTCCATGTTATCCATAAGATATACACCACTAGGCTACGCTTAACACGTCAATAATGTGAGTAAAATTGATACAGGCAAATAATTTATTACTTTCTGTTTTAAATTATCCTTATGTTATATGTCTTTAGATTTCAAAAATCCCTCTCTTCTGTAAAATACTTAAAACACACACAGAATCACAGAATCATTTAGGTTGGAAAAGACCTCCAAGACCATGGAGACCAACATGTGAGAGATCAGCACCTTGTCACCAGACCAGGGGGGCACTGAGTGCCATGTCCAGTCATTCCTTGAACACCTCCAGGAATGGTGACTCCACCACCTCTCTGGGAAACCCCTTCCAATGTCTGACAGCCTTTTCCTCCTGATGTCCAGCACTCATATGTGGTGCACATTCATTTTATATTGGCATATAGATTTTTTCCCCCCTTTGGTGGTGGCTAAGGATGGTTAGGAGACCACAGCCATGTGAGGAGGGAAAGATCCAAATTAGATTACCTTGAAGATAAGCTCCCATTTGGAGCTGTGTTGTCCTGGTGTGTCAGCAAGTAGAACCATATAGATATTGTCAAGTAATAAAATCTTTACAACACATCTCATGAACTGTGTAGATAAAGGGGAGATGTTATTGGGGTTTGGACAGAAAAGTCCAGAAGAGTAGTTGTAATGATTCCTATCTCTAGGTTGTCAGTTATTAACTTTATTTGAACTGTGGCACTATCTAAATGGGAAATCTATAGATGGAGTACCTTCGTCATCAGTTTTTTGGCCAGAAGACTCTGCAGATAATATTGAATTATACCTTCCATTTTAAATACCTTTTAAATATTGTCTGTATTAGACTAAAAGTTGAACTTCAAAATATTCCATAGTGACTCTTAATCCAAAGATGATATTTCAAAGAAGCTGAGCCAGATTTGCGGGAGCCAAATTGAGCCAAACTGGGCCTGTTTTTTTAGGCAGATCCATGTCCCATCTGGAGCAAGGAGAGAGTCAGTGCTGTGTCACCTGTAGAGCTGGCAGGTGCATTGCTGTTAAATATTTGAGCTCTGTAAAAGCTGTTCAATAATTCAGCCACATCTTGTTGGTAATTACTCTTCTACTATTTATGGCTTAGGAATAGTAACACCTAGGACTAGACCAAATGGGTACTTAATAAGGAAGCAGTGTAACAGGACTCCCCTGGAATTACACATTACATTAACACCAAATGAGTTCATTCTGAATTCGTTATGAATGATTACTCTGAATGCCAGAGGAATTAATAATCATTAGCCATTTAACGTGGAGGGTTCCTGAATAATTGCCAGATACAACTGTTTCAAGACTTTACAAGCTTTCCTGAGCAAGTTTCATTCTCAAAGAATCATTAAATGTAACTTTCTGTTCACTGGAGAGTTCCTACTTATATTTTGAATCTGTACTCCCAGTTCAGCTGCATTCCAGTTCTAAAAGCACTTCAAAGACAGTCACTCAGCCTACTTCATTCACTGATGGAATTACTTCCCTTATCTCCATTCTGTCTCCCAGTGTATCTCATTGGCTTTATGCAACACATCTGAAAGGTTAATAACATTTAAAGGATGCTGGGAGACATTCAAGGGCAGGGTGACTCCAACAAACAAAGGAATATAAAAGCGTTATATTTATGACTCTGTGGCAAATAAATTCTCAAAGTAAAGATATCCAAGGCCTTTGATTTGATTCCTTAAGCCTCTCTCTGTTCCCAGTGGCATTTGAAGATTCAGCTGTTTTGCATATCAGAAGTAGATGACTTTGGAGATACAGGGAATTAACTGCTCACTTTAGATGACCTTTTCCTTTGGGAATGAGCTTCCACATGAGTTTTACTTATTTGACAACTTATTCATGTTAACTGTCTACAACTCCAGCACATTTGGAATTTACACTATCCTGATAAATTCAAATACAGTGTTGAGCTTTTCTGCATAATTTCTTGTAATCAGTAAATTATACCACAGAATCACAGGATATCCTGAGCTGGAAGGGGCCCACAAGAATCATCAAAATCTGACTTCTGACCCTGAACAGGACACCCCAACAACCCCACCATGTGCCTGAGAGTATCATTCAAAAGCTTCTTGAGCTCTGTCACCCTTGGGGCTGTGACCACTGCCCTGGGGAGCCTCTTCTAGTGCTGACCATCCTCTGGGGAAAAGCCTTTTCCTAATGTCCAGCCTAACCCTCCCTGACACAGCTACAGCTGTTCCCTGGAGTCCTGTCCCTGGTCACAGAGAGCAGAGGAAGCTGCAGATTATGATGAGGTCTGACCTCAGTCCCCTCCAGGATGAACAAGTGTGGGACACACTCCCAGCCTTACAGGCACTGGCAGGTGCCCACCAGACAGACCAGGCTGCCATGGAATAAGGAGTTTTGCTTTGACCTACACAAAGCACCTTTGGGAATGAAAAGGACAGGTAGCTCCCAGTGCTCTGCCACTTTCTTAAAGCTCTTTTCAGCTTTTGCACCTGAAGTTTTTATTCCTCTGTCTTTGTTACTCACCTTGTGCCAAGGAAATGTCTTTATTTTTCCACTGGACTCAATTATAGCTGTTAATTCTGTTTGATTTGAGCTGAGTTCTGTAAAGCAGAAGTAGAACAGAACAAGGGTTGTTTGCAGCAGTGTGCAGGCTCCAACTGCAGTAGCTGGAATGGGTTTACTGCAAATACTGTATTTAAAATGGCTGTATACTTAGATAATTCTGGTTTAATTCTTTTTTAAGTAGATAATTCTGGAGTTCTCTCACCAATTATCTCAATGGCAAGACCACCAAGCATGAAGCACTCTTGTACAGGTGTGCAAAAGCTACATCACATGGCAACAGCTCTGAAGAGGCAGTAAAATTAGGAATATTGTAAATGAATGCAAAGTGGAAGATCATTAAATGGATACTGGTTTTAGCTGAAACTGAAAAGGTAGAGGCCTGGGTGAGTAATCTGATCAATTGTGCAAGTGTGAGTTTAGTAAAGTCAGAGGGACTCAATTTCATTTACTCTTGGAGTAAACGTTCTCCTGACTCAGTATTTGTAGACTGCTTAATGACATTCTGCATCCTATTGAATTTCATTACATTTTATAACAAAAAAGGCAGGAATGAAAATATGGATTTATTTCAGGATAAGTGAGCAGAAACATGGGTGCAAATTTGCAATGTATGCTAAAAACTCTGCACAGACAGGTTCAGGTAATGGCAAGACCTGTTCTACACTGATGCTGACCCTGAGCAGCCTGGCAGAGCAGCACAGTCATTAACACTTCATGGTTTGCATGGCTGTTTGTGATTTGCTCTGGAACTCCCATGCACAGCACAGTGCACAACTCCTTGGAGGTGAATCAACTCATGCTCAGTGTGTAGCAAGAGGGACCCACCCAGTCAAATAGTTATTCATTGATAATTTCCTCTATATCACAGCACAAGACAGCTATCAGTTAAATCTGATCTTTATAGAGAGAGAATGAAAAAACCCAAGTACTCTTCATATAATCTGATTATCTCTTGCCTTTTACATAGAACTGGGTCATTTCCCTTATCCAGTCTGATCTGTCTCCCAAGGTCCACGTGCTGTTACCACTCCAGTGGTATTGTCCCATGGAAAGTTTTATATGAACAGAAAAGTTTATGGCTTGAGTTCATGGACCTTCTCCCCAGCTTGTGCAAGAGAGTTTTGGTGCTCACCTGAAGACAGACCCCACAGCCACCCACTCTCCAGCTGGGTCTGGACACTGGGGATCTTTGGTGAGCTTTCAGAGTACACAGGCATGGGGCAGAAACGAGGGACTTTCTTAGCCAGTTGTGCTGAGTAACTGGAATGTCCCGTTAGAAGTCCCCTCCTTGTTGGATTAAGGCTCTTCACCCATCAGTCAGTGTGTTATTCTGGAAATGGTCTCATTTTTCCCCTGTAAGAATCAGTTTTGAAACTGTAAAAATTTTCCTGAAGCAGGAAATGTTTTCCTATTCAAACCTCAAACTCAGAATCTTGTCATTGCCCATATCATCCCAGAATTACTTAGAAATTTGCGCCTCTTGTTTCTTATTTTCATATTTTAATTAATATAGGGTGTGCTTCCAAACAGCAAGGCTATGATCCCAGGACACTGTTTTGAAGCCATTTTGTCACTGTTCCTTTATAACTTATTTTACCCTTTTTCTATCCTGAATGCAAAATCAGTGGAATCTTGAAAGAAATAATATATCACTTTGTTTAAATATGCCCTAAAAAGAAAACTGAGCTTTTGGCCTTGATTTCTGCTGATCTCCAGATTATTCTCAAGGATGTTTAACTGCATGATAACCTTGACTTTCACACAGGTCAATGGCATTGATGTGACTGACTCACATGGGTCATAAAAGTATATTTCCAAGGGGTGTGGGCACAGGTGGGCTGAGCAGCTTGGGCTGGTTTATAAACCCCAGGATTTCAGCACATCTGCACAGATCCATTGTGATCATTCCAGCTGCTATTCCACTCTCCCAGCCACATCCCAAGGGAAACATGGCATTCACAGGCAAATACGAGTTTGAAGGCGATGAGAACTATGATGAATTTGTGAAGAAGATTGGTAAGTCTGGCTTGGGGTGTCAACTATTGGTCATATATTAGTTAAAAATACTTTTTTTTAACCTCCTCAAGTGATTAGACAGATAAAGCAGCTCTTGTACAAGGAAAGGTTGGAGGAATTGGGATTGTTCAGCTGCAGAAGAGAAACTTTGGGATGATATAATTGCCCCTTTCAGTACAGGGAATCCAGAAGGGATTCAAAAAGAAAGATAGAGAGAGATTATTTACAGGAGCCTGGAGTGACAGGACAAGGGGGCATGGCTTCACACTGACAGCAGGCAGGGTTAAATGGGATATTGGGAAGAAATTCTTCCCCGGGAGGGTGGTGAGGCCCTGGCACAGGTTGCCCAGAAAAGCTGTGGCTGCCCCATCCCTGGAAATGTCCAAGGCCAGGTTGGATGGGGCTTGGAGCAACCTGGGATAGTAGCAGGTGTCCCTGCCCATGGTAGGGGGTGGAACTGGATGAGCTTTAGCGTCCCTTCCAACACAAAACATTCCACGATTCTGTGATTCCATGTGTTGAGATCAACAGGGTCTAGGCCTGGTAGAATGTTCTGCACTTCCAGAAGGAGATGCAGTTTTTGTTGTTATTGCTGCCAGATGCAGAAAACAGTCCTGCTCACAGAAGGAATATTCCTTTTCAGTGACAGCAGAATAAAGGGTCAAGATGTTTGAAATATGATTAATGTGAAAGTCGATTTTCTGTCCTTAATATTAATTGGTGGGAGTATAAATTTAGTAATACTATCCTTGTCAAAACCTTCACAGAAACAGGTTTTGGTGCTTTCGGAGCCTGTCCCAGAGGTTACCCCAAAAAAGTTCTTTGGGGCACTGAGAGGTGTGCACACAAGTTCAGCACTTGTGTTCATGTATTTAAAGAGCAATAACAAATATGAAAATAGGCATATACAGCTAAATAGCAAAGACAAAAGGTCACACACACAATAAATTCCAAGAATCTGCATGCGTAGGTTAAGTAGAAGGGAATATTTATATGTACCTTGTATCTATAAATTTATCCTGTGTATTGTTTCTCAGGGAAAAGGATGCAAGATTATTATTTTAGCAAATGCACTGGTATATCAATACCTTCATTTTATACCAGTAATTTCAACTCGGAGCTTTGATATCATAAAAAAATAAAATAAAAAGGACTAAGCAGCAAATCAGATGCATCAATGCCTGAGAACAAATACGCCACTACCATATTTTAGTTCAAACACAGCTGATAAGCTATTAGGTTTGATAAACTGGATGTTTTTATTGATTAAGGTCTTCCCAGTGAGAAGATTGAAATGGGAAGGAATTGCAAAATAGTGACTGAGGTGGTGCAGAATGGAAATGACTTCACCTGGACACAGCATTTCCCAGGAGGCCGCACCACAACCAACAAATTCACTGTTGGCAATGAAGCAGAGATGGAGACCATGGGTGGTAAAAAGTTCAAGGTAAATTCATTTGGCCATTAAATTCTACAGTCTTAGTTGTTTTTGAATTTAGAGTGAAAAGCAAACCTGTCTCAGGTCTAGTGCAAGGTGTCCCTGCCCATGGCAGGGGTTGAGATGGGCTTTCAGATACCTTCCAACCCAAACCACTCTGTGATTCCTTGACTCTGTGATCACCCATCCACACTGTTTTCCAGGCTGTTTGCTGAAGGTTATTTGTACCCGAGAATTCCACTTCAGAATTAACTCCTGAAATGGTGCCTTTTACTTCACCACATAAACCACTGGGGATGGAATGAGCAGCACAGCCTGTAGTTCAATTGTTTTCCAAGCTATTGATGAATAGTGTGTACATATGGAACCTGAAGGTATTGTTAGAGGAAGATTTTTCTATTTAAATTGTGAGCTAAAGAACTAAAGCACAAGGATTTCAGTCCTGTTCATGAGGCTGAGTGTACAACACACTGGTTCTACCTTTTAAAAAGTAAAAACTTTGGGCATCAGGTGCACAGATGTTTACAGAGTATCTGACAGTAAGAATTCCAGGGACATTAACCCTTTCTCTATTACAGGCAACTGTTAAAATGGAAGATGGAAAACTGGTAGCTGAATTTCCCAACTACCATCACACTGCAGAGATTTCTGGAGGAAAACTGGTAGAGGTGAGTGCTCAAATAGTCAGCTTTGTTTATAAAAAACAAACAAAAAGCTCAAGAGCATCAGGGTTAAAATTTTAAGTTTAGAAAAAAATCTTTAGATAAGGTAAAGAAAACTATTAAATAACTTTTTCCTTCTCTCCAGATAACCTTCTACAATTTCGTTCAGGTTTAATCCAAAAATTAAATGAATAAACTTTTCATCTTGTATTTTTGATCAAAATGAAATGTAGATCTTGCATCTTAGGCACAGTTATATAGGTGGAAGACTGTAATGTTGAGATTCAAATATTGCCAAGCTGCCATGACTTTGACTGTATCCACTGTCCCTATGCCTCAAGAATAGAAAATAGTATATATAAAACTTTTCATCTACATATTCCTATGAAGATACTGACTTTGTTTCATTCTTAAAAATCTATCTTCTTGCAACTGCTCAGAGAATTTCTGTAGAACTCTATTTCCTTTGTCTTACCAAACAAAAAAAGACCTCAAAACAAGACACCAAAGAGGCTGGATTTCAAGTAGTATCCTATTTTGGAAACAAAATGGCAATGCAGCTTTGGAAGACTACTGAAACCCCAATACCAATAGTAAAGCTTGTAAAACAGATTAGATTATCAAACATCATGATTTCTGATTCTCACAAATTTTCTTGAACGGATTTGTGTCTGTGCCAGTTACATGTGTCTGAGTGCCTTCAAGAGGGTTGAGTCACTCTGTGAAAGAGGAAAGGACACTCACTCTCCCTGAGAGTGATTGTGTCAGTCATTTACTGCTTTTGGAGAACAATTACCTCACTTGTCTAAAACCCTGATAGCTGGGAGTTGTGAAGCCACAGCTAACCCAGGATACATTGAAGTTATCCCTAAATCCCTGTTTAGAAGTTGTAGCTTTGGTGTAAGGATAGTTTTGCACAGAGTATCTCAGACCTGACAAGGACATTCAGCTTTTCTAGACGTGTCTTTTACCCAAGAGTAAATGTTGTGCCAGTAAAAGGCAGCTCTGAGCCTGTCCCCAGGGCAGCTCACCTGTGACACTGAAGCTCCACTTACACTATTCAACCAAATTTTTGGTCTGTTCTTTGTTCCAGATTTCTACTTCTTCTGGTGTAGTCTACAAGAGGACCAGCAAAAAGATTGCATAAGGCAGCAAGGCCTGTCCCTTCCAGTGCACTGAGAGCCAACAATAAAATAAACAAAATAAAATAAAATGCTGATTGTTTCTCTCTTTCTTGGTATTACAAGCATGAAGAATTTTCAGAGTAATGTTATCCTCATGTTAATGCTCACTCATTCCTAAATCAAAATTCTGACAAATATTTAGCAAATCAGAACACAGAAATCAGAAGATGCAACAAAGCACTTAATGATGTCGCCCAGGTATTTCAGCATATCATACAGACTTGGCACATTCCAGTATTTCCCACCTACCACCTACTTAACAGAAGCTCTGTTCAGCTTCTGCCTAGAGAATGGGACAATTCTCTGCCTGACCGGTACATTAAAATGCAAGACCAGATGAAAATCTTTTGCCCCACTGCTGGACAGAAGTTTAGAGTCTTAAAAAACAAGAGAAATTCAGTTTATCATTCATTAGAAGACAAGTTTTCTACTGTCAGCATGGTTTTCTCATTCTGTTGGTATCTGCTTTTGACCCAAACTCTTAGAAAACATTTAAGATTTTACAAACAGACTTCTGTGGGAAAACTTGTGGTCATATTTTCTCATTGCAATCCTGGTGTTTACATGGGATGCATGTTTCTGGAGGGAAGGTTTGTGTGTTTGGGTGTCATTTGTGAATGAGCCCCCACTGTGGCTCAGAGGCTCACAGGTGTTTAAGCCCAGCCAAGTCCCTCACAGCCACTCACTCCTCCACTGGTGGAATTGGAAGGGTAAAAGTGAGAAAACTTGTGGGTTGAGATAGAAACAGTTTAATAGGTAAAGCAAAAGCTGTGCACACAAGCAAAGCAAGGAATTAATTTACCCCTTCCCATGAACAGGTAGGCATTCAGCCACCTCCAGGAAATCCAGACTCCACCACATGTAACAGTGACGTGAGAAGATAAATCACTCAAAATATATCCCTTCTCCTCCTTCTTCCTCCCACTTTATACATTGAGCATGTGGTTTGGAATATCCCTTGGGTCAGTTGGGGTCCCCTGTCTGGCTGTGTCCCCTCACAGCT
Organism: Serilophus lunatus; assembly: GCA_013399895.1. Lineage (NCBI taxonomy): Eukaryota > Metazoa > Chordata > Aves > Passeriformes > Eurylaimidae > Serilophus > Serilophus lunatus. Next base: position 445,502 of record VXBA01002640.1, on the reverse strand, counting down.
TCCCATTCACCCCCAGCCCCCTCCTCAGCATGGCTGTACGAGGGGCAGGAAAGGCCTTGGCCCTGTGTAACTTCAGCAACAACAAAAACATTTCTGTCTTATCATCACTTTGTGCATCACAAACCAAACCACAGCCCCATTCCAGCCACTGGGAAGAAAACTAATGCTTTCTTGGCCCACATTTGCACAGTCCAGCTTAGGCTTTGGTTTTGTTGGTTTCCATGCTTTATTATAATAATGTAATAATCAAAGTATTCTGCACCAGTATTTGAGTTACATGTCCACGGCATGTTGGAATAATCATGGAAAACATAATGAGTGGCTTTGAGATGGAGAGATTCATGAGTCCGCTTAAAGTCCTGGTTCCTGGTGGACTTGTTGATGACATCAAATAAGTACCTAAGTAGCCAATATAGGCTGTTAGTGCCAAAGTTGTGGAATCATCTGGTAATCCCAGACATGTCCATGTACAGGCCACACTTTGCGGATTGAGGTCTCACACATTTCTTATTTTTTCCCACAGGCTAGTTTGTCATCCTATATTTCACTGAGATAATCTTGATCAGGATATATCAGGAATCCAGTAAATAAGCTGTCTGTCCAGTAGGGATCATAAAAGAGTCCATTTTGTTCGGAGTAAAATATTTGCAGCCATACCTCATCCTCCTGCTTCAGAGAAAGGATGGTTGACCCAGAGGCAACATCATGGTTCCCAGTGTTGGCATCAAAAGTCTTAATCCGATACTGCCCGTTGTGGACCAAACCAATGGCCAAATGTTTGTTGGCCAAAGTGATGTCATAAGTGAAGTAGTAAATACCTGGGATGCTGCATATGAATTTCCCACTGGAAGCATTGTAATGTCCTCCCTCATTCATGAGGATCCTGTCGAATTTGATGGGCAGCCTTTCCCTTGGGTAGCTCTTGGAAACTGCCACAGAGAAGGCAGACTTGGCTTTGTTGGCATTACAGGTGCAGGGTCCCGGCATCCCAGTCTCGCCCTTGTTCCCTTTGGGCCCTTTCTTTCCTGGAGCCCCATTTTTTCCAGGATTACCCTTTAAACCCTTGGGCCCTCGTGGGCCTGCTTTGCCAATAGCTCCTGCTTTCCCCTTCGGTCCTGGCTTGCCAGGGTTTCCTGTTCTGCCTTGGGGACCTAGAAGACAAATAATCTCAATTTTTCAGTGAAAGTGATGATATGTCAGGTGGAGACGTGTTATATCTTTACATCAAGGTAATTCATTTAGGAGGGAAACCTTGCTGGTCTGAGAATCTCAATGAAATACCACCTGAAGATCTGCCTGGATCTGGCAGGGTAGCAGGATAGTCTGTGCCTTTAAGGATCAAAAGGCTGGTTCTATTATATGGCTGGCTTGAAAGAAGGAGTGATTAAAGGCGAGCCTTAAATATTTGGGTTTTACAAGAGTGAGGCAGTTTTGTGAAACTTTTAGAACCTCCCTTTGAACAGGTGGAGCACTTTTAATCTAATGTCTCTTTTTTATATATTTGACAAGAAACTGCTTAAAAAAACCCAAAACAAACAAATCAACCAAACGAACAAAAAACCAAAAAAAACTCCCGCCCAAACAACTAAAAAGAAATCTAAGTGTAGTAAAAGACCAGTCCAGCCCAGCCTAGCTGGGGGATGAACCCGCAAACACTCCAGACAGGCACTGCCTTGAGACGGGAAATAGGAAGTGAGTTGGGCTGTCACAGGGATTTTGATAAAGTAATATCTGATATAAGCAAATTCATGAGGATTTATCCACTGTCTCTTTACCTGTTGTAGCAAGACTGGATTTAAATGCAACTGTGGTTGGAAATCTGTTCTCCTGATTCCCAGTTTTGCGGGTGGGAGGAGGGACTAAGACGCAGGTTGGGCTCGCTGGTGTTGGCTGAAGCAGGAGTGCACTCTAGTGTGGCAACAGGAAATCACTGCACTCCACCACAGCTGCTCCTGGTGCCTACTGACTTCAATGCTGGATCCAAAGGGCAGCCCCATCTCAGGACTAAAGGGCTATTGTTTGCTTTGATTTAGGTCCAGGACAGCCAGAGCTGTCCAGTTACAGTGCTGTGGGAGGTAAGCACTTAGTTTTTTCACCTGGCTCTATTTTGCCTGAGAGCAAGAATCAGAGACCAGCACTTTGTTTTGTCTAGATAGCCTTTATCAGAACAGGGCAAACCTCACTTTGTAATGAAATGAAGCCAAAAGGAATTGCACACAGCGCTATGATGCTGCCAGGACATGATGTGAGTCTGGAACCCTCTGTCAAGTGGGCTAAGTTGGACTGGGGAGAGTGGAAATTTCTCTACGACTTTCCTCTAAGTTGTTACCTGTCCTTGGGCTCAGAATTGGGTGGTAGGTTGCTGTTCTGTTGCACCATGGCTTCTACATTTTCCCTTGTCATGTTGAGCACTTTCCCCTTACCTTCATCGCCGTGCTCGCCTTTATCCCCGTCCTTGCCGTCCTTGCCATCTTTGCCTGGGAAACCCATCCTGCCAACAGTTCCTGGAGTCCCGGGCATGCCAGGGGGGCCAGGAGGCCCAGGGGGTCCTGGCAGGCTGCAAGCCAGCTGGGCACCCTCCTGCAGCTCTCTCTTGGCAAAGCCTCCAAGGATGTGGTTTGCCACACAGGGCACAGTCCAGAGAAGGAGTACAGCAGAGATCATGGCACAGCCTGTGAGGAGGAAATGGGATGTGGTAGCAGCATGTGGGGTATGGCACCACTAGAACGGGGTGAGAGATTTGAGTGAAATTGTGAGAAAACTGAGCTCTTTTTGACAGGATGAGGGAGCTGTTTGTTTTGGTATGATATGAATTCAAGGACTTGGCTCGTGGAGTTTTCTGGGTCAGGCCAATATTTTTTTCAAGCTTACTCTTATTTAAATCTGTATCTGTGGCCATCCCTCATTTTTTTTTGCTCCCTGGGCATCTTTTTCCCTAAAACACAAGGAACAATGGCAGAGGGATGCAGAAAGCAGCTGCTCGGGACTAAGGAAGTGGTAGAAGGAGGAAGGAGTTTGGTGTGGCCGTTCCCAGTATGACCTTGCAGTTGTGTCACTGGGGTTTCTTTTTAAGCACAAACCCCATCGTGTGATGTAGGGCAGGATTCAGGAGATAGACTGGGCAGGCTTTGGGTGGGTCTTGACTGCCTTTTTCCTGTTAGAATGAGCTGAGCCTCATAGCTAACATCCCATTCCCCTGGGCATGTCAGCTGATCAGGAGGCATTAGCAACTTCCCAGTAGTGTTATGTGTAACTCCTGCCCTGGAAATAAGATGCTTAAAGTATTGAATAAATTCCATGTTGGCCTTGGTGTTCTCATCCTGATATTGGCTCCTGAAGGGGTGGAAATGCATATTTAGGTGCTCCAAATCCATTGAGCTGATGCTACATATTTATGCTCAGCAGGAGTCCCAAGTTCTGCAATATTATAATTAAGAACATGCAGGGGAGTAGGAAATGCGAACCAGATCTTCAAGCTAGATTTGGCTGCTAAGCCATTTGGTTCTTCTGCTCTTTCTTGCTGTTCTTACACCTAAATTTATTTGCTGTTGGTGAAAGGTGTTGGTTTAATGGACTCGTGAGATGGAAAACACCAAGCAGTATTCATGTGGAGGGTTGAATGAAGGCTTCTCAGTTCATGGAAAGGGAAACTAAATGTTTAAAAGCCTGTAGAGTGGGGAGATCACCAGGAAAGTTACACCTCTGCTTTCCAGGAACCACCTAAAATGGGGCTAAATTAAAGTGAGAGTTGTCTGGAGGTGGATGACACTAACAAGCTGTAGCAAGAAAAAATGTCATTCTGGAGCATGACCTGGAAAAAATCTGTGACTGCTCCATGCAGAGAAGAAACATGCAAGGGGGAGAACAGGGTGGGAGCGCCCTTCTCTGAAAGTTTCTCATCATAAATACTTCTATTACTTTAAAACAATCCAGGATGAAAAGCAGCAAACAAAATAACCCAAGGCTGCGAGGTCAGTAGTACCAGTACTTGGATAGATGGGGAATATCCAGCTACCTGAAGCTGTGGTTTGGCACAGCTCCTGAGTTGGTGTTAATTAAGGGCTCCAAAAGAACGTTTCATCCCTTATCCCAGCAACATGTGTGGGATGCAAAGCACAATCACATTCACAAAAGGATCTAAAAATAACCTCTTAAAGAAATCTTTTTAAAAGAGAACAAACCTCATGCTGTTCCACCTTAAAAGGAAAATTACTCCTTGATGTAGAACGTACAATGAACTCCAAAAAGCAAATTGAAAACAGATCAGGTTCTTCTCTCTCCACAGTTCGGGCGGTCAGCCCAGCACTGAAGGCCATGCAGCATGAGGACTCATTTTTTCTAATGACATTTTAATTAACGTCTTTGTTAATAGGGCTGAGACCTTTTGCCCATGACTGATGCCTGCTGTGCATTATAAAGGTGTTTCCATAAGAAAAGTTTTTGTTTGTAAGAGTCAGGATTAGTCATATTTTCTGCTGCTTCTGGCTGAAATCCCAGAGGGAAAATCCCTGAGGGCTGCCAGCTGTGGGTTTGGTGACACGTGTAGTGGCTAGTTGGTGATTTTTGGCCAGGGAAGCCACCCTGAACCGTGTGATGATGAGGAGAGTCTGAGGGAACTGCTACTCAGAGGAAGGAGCAGGATGGTCTAAGAGGGGACCCAGCAGCAAACAAACACTGCGACTTTCTATTCTTTCCTTTCAATACCTAAGGCTTTCTCAAACAGAACCACCATCTTTCTGCTTCAAAACTTCCTAGTGTACTTCAAGGTATCTTAACTAGTCTTCAAAATAATGATTATCCCTGCGAGCCTAATTCTCAGCCGTAGTGGTTGCACTACAAAGTCCATGGGGTGGAAGCAAACGAGCCCTTGGGTGCATGGGGCTGATTTAGGTAAAATAACTTGTGCCACCAGTTACAGACAGCAGCTGGAATGGGTGGATTTAACTTCTGATATAAGCCAGTGATAGGAGTTTGATCTGTTACATGCTGCTGCACAAAGCAATGCCTTAGGAGGTAAAGGAGAGTGATGCACCTTCTGTCCTGAACCTACATCTCAGCTTTAGGCAGCCTCCCTCCTTTCCTAAAAGGGGTAAAACCCCATCACACAAGCTGCCGATCAAACCAGAGCCCAGGAATGAGGTTGGTGCTCCCAGCAAAAGGCTAAGCAGGGTTTCTCTCATGGTATATTTCTTTAACTGGCAATTGCTGCCTTTATGGATTCCTGGCAGGCTTTGGAAACCTGAGTGCTCAGTGACTTAGACCTTATTTGGGAAGTTTTCAAAGTTAAGGTTAAGAAGAGGGAGATGAAAAAGAAGGAAAAGTGGACCTACTCACCACGACTAATCTCTTCAGTGAGATCTTGACAGGCGCTGGCAACCAACGCTTCAGGCAGATGTTTTGCTGCAGATCTGGAAATCTGTTCTCGCCCCAGCCCCGTCCTGCCACAGCAGCGTCCCGAGGGCTGTGCAGGATTGACTTTGGTCCTTCTTTTTGTTATTGTTTTACTCCTTTTTGTGCATATTTTTTAGCTTCATGCAGCAGCTCTACTTTGGCTCCACATTGTCAAAGGCATATTTTTATTATTGTGTAATGGATCTGCGCCTCTTCCTCGATCACGTGGCACGGGAAGAAATTTTTACGTACATGTGGCTGGAAAGCTCTTGAGGCTGGGGGAGCTTTTCCCTTTCTCTCTCTCTCTTGCAGTCTTGTAGGAAAGGCTCAGGAGTTGCCTGGATCATTTCTGAGTGATGCTGCCCCTCTCTGCTGTAGTAGCTGCCCATGAAAGCAGGGAATGGGAAATGCAGATCCAACTAAGGAACAACTTTGACACTTTATCCTGGAGCATTAGCAAGGGAAAAAATATTGTCCTAAGGGTGGAAACTCACTTCTAATCGCTCCGGGCTTGAATTAAAAACACATTCATGAAGCAGCAGCTTTGAAATGCAAATGTTGAGAGGAAACTACAGGTACCTCAGCTCTGCTTCAGGTGAATGTGCAAGGCAAAACACGATTTGTCAGGGATGGCAGGGCAAGAATGCTTCTGTCTTAGGAAAGTGTTGGGATTTTGATTTAATCTTGAAAATTTATATCCTCCTCCAGGCAAGTACACCAAGAAGCAGTGGCTGAAGCCAAAGCAGGATAATATAGGATGCTGCCAGGGTTGGTATCGACCAGACTCATCTTTTTGTGTGGGGTTGCTGCTCTGGCTCAGCCAGGATCCTGCACGGAGCTTGGGACAGGAATGTGCTTGGTGGCAGGGCTCCAGATCCTGCCCTGCAGCTCTCCAGCCACAAATCATTTCTGTTCAGTCCAGAGTGTCAGCTGATTGGGAGTATGCTGGAGTTGCCCTTCCTTATTCTGCCTAAATTCATCCTTCTCAGAGCTGCTATGGTTTATTTTTAAGCTTTCCCCTGTGCTTGCTTTTGGAACACGATGGGAATGGTTATAAAATAGAAATGAAGTACGGACACAGTTTGCTTTGTGATCTGGGACCAGTTCAGATGCTCATGGGAGGAGTGGAAATGTTTGGCTGAGGAAGCACAGGGCTGTTTTAGTGCTGTGCCAATAGTCCTGCAGAGCTCCTTCAGAGCCAGTGCTTCAGCTCCAATGTTCCCTGGCATTAAACAACCTTCAGGAGAACCACACTCCTTCCCAAACCCATGCAGTCATCACCTGACCTTTTCCTGGGAAAAGGGCTGTTTTTGAAAAGCTGCTGTAGGATGGGACTGACCCAGATGTTGCTCCAAAGGCCACCCTTCCCTGGGGTAGCTCTGGTGATGGGCCAAATATGAATTATCACTTTTTGCCTGTTTCCATGAAGTCTGGAGGAACCCAATTCTCATGGAGGGCCTCTCCTGCCTGGGCACAGATCAGAAGGCTCCAGGCACTGCAGGTGCACAAATCTTGCCTCGGGTTTCTTATGAAAACAGATGAAAACTTCCTGTGGGCTTTGCCACAGTGCCAGTAGGATTGGCCTGAGAAGCCACACTGTTTTCTTCTAATGGTGCTGGAAATTAAAATCTCATTATCTTCTGCTTATCCTGCCCCATGGCAGCTGTGCTGGGGCAGTGGGGCTTTGGGATGGGTGTGAAACAGGCCAGGGATGACATGATTCTTGAACATGCAGCAGTTCTGCCAGGCAAGTCCAGGTGTGACCAGGGAATCCACAGTTATGAGGGATTTTGAGCCCAGATCTGCAGCATGTTGAAGGCAGCAAGAGCCTGACCTAGTTCGTCAGCGTGGGGAGAGGCAGTGCTGAGAAGCTCTGGCCAGGCAGATGGAAAATATGTCTGTGCTGTACAGCTGAGCTGAGCTGCACCAGGGTCCCAGACAGCTCTGCTGGAGAACGTGCTTGGCAGCACACTTTGTTAAATAAACTGCCCGTGCACAGTGAATCAGAGCAGCCATGAGACTTGGTTCTCAGTGCATTTTGTTTCAGTGAGACACTGCAGAGAAGATTACAAGAGATCATGTCCTCTGTGTGCTGCTGTTTAGCAGAAGCCTCCCTGCCATGTGTGTCACCAGGAACATGAGGAAGGCTCTTTGCTACAGCAGAGGGAACTGGCTTGGGCTGATAGCCCTACTTGCAAAATTGTCGGTAGGGAATGAAGAAGGTGGATCACACTGCTTTGGGGGTTGAATAATGCTGAAACCAGCCTGAGCCATCAAACCCAAAGTTAAATATCCTGAGAGTAAGGTGAAGATGTGACAGATGGTAAAGTATCTGACAAATGAACAAACAAGCAATACCACTGACAACTTACCTAAAGCTGCTGAGCTGGCACAGCTGGCCTGAATACAGCTGGCAGTCCAGCACTTTACAGTGTAAAAGCCCTGTCCCACTTTTTAACAGGGGGTCTTCCAACACACCCCTTCTTGGGCTGTGTGTGGAGATTTCTTCCTGGAATGGGGACACCCCTCAAAGTCACTTGTCAAGGCTGAGCCAGAGATTTCCTCATGGTCATTGGTCTGGTTGAGTAACACCAATCTCTACACAATAATGGATTTTTCTAACTTTAGTATAGTTGATCCAGTATAATTTCATTAATATAATTCCTTCAAAAATAGTGCACTATACTATATATTAGTTACAGTTACCTATACTATGTAGTAAACAATTCTGATTAAGAACTTTTAGTCTAATAATTATCATAGTAAATCTTTTATTTTCATACAAATACTTATGGTTTGCCATTCTTAATCCTCCAGGACAAAGCTGTATAAAGGTTCAATTACATCTGTATAGTCCCTTAGGCATAGACAACATCTGGGGCTAAGGTTGGATCTAGGCACACCCAGGCTGCTCTCTGAGGAGTTTAGGAAGCCAAGGGGCCATTTCTGCACCTCATGATTCAACAGAATCTTCTCTAATAAACTTTATCTGAAGCTCCCACTGTGCTCCTGATAGTCCCCACTGTGGATGGGCTGCCTAAAAGGTGAGTGACTGTCCCAGGGCAGCAGGTTTGTGTCCCAGTGAGGAAGGAATTTCCTTTGTGTACCTCTTGAGCACTAATTAATTTCATTGTTAGGTACTGACCTTGCAGCAACGACTTTGTAACCAAGTAAAACAATTCAGCCAAACAGCAGCAATTCACCCAGAGGCTGAAGGCAGCTGAAAATCCATGGCATTGGGCAACAGAAATGGAAATACTCCTCTCATCAAAGATGAGTGTTGATGCTTTGGGGATTTTTTGGGAGATCCTAATTGCAGGGAAGAAGTGTTTTTCTACCCAACAGGCTTCCAGTCTTAGTGTGGAATGGTGATTTGAGTAGGTTTTATTGCCCTGCCTAAAAGGAGTTTAGAAGTCTGTAATCAGTCTACAGAGAGTGATTGTCCCTCTCCAAAAGCCCCCATAAAAATGAGTCAAATCTCTGTTTAAACCTAAAGGACGCCCTTGAGACCATTAGCTCTGCTTAGGAACTGCAACCCTACCCCATTAAGATAAAAATAAATAGAGCTTATTTTAGGAAGATGGAAGTGGGAGCCAGCCCAAGCACCAGTGAGCCACTGCCAGCACAGAGCAGAAGATTTGTAAAGGTTGGGGGTTTTTCTTCGGTTTCATGCACCTTGTAATTCAAAGTGAAATTCAGCAACCTTTTCGACTCGCCACAATTGGCTCCTGCATTGGTATCAAGTAACATAGTTAGACAAGAGAAGACTTCTGGAAATGCTTTGTATTTCCTAAAATTACAAAAAACTCCAGCCCTTCTGCTCTGGCATCAGCAGTTCCAGGTACTGGGGATAGGGGCAGCATTTGCCCAAGCCAGGAAAGCCCTTATTAAATGTCTGAAAAAATAACTCACATCTGGTGTACAGCAGGTTACTTGCCCTGTTTGTTGCCTGGGGCGAGGCTTGAGGTAACAGCAGCAGGCTTTCCATTTTTTCACAGTTCTTATTCTTCAGGGCTTTCTTTGCTTTCCAACTTGTAAACAACAGTTTGTCAGGCAGAAAAATAAACCAGGAAAGCTGAAAGAGATAATGACAAGTGTGGCAAACTTAGCTTTCCACATCAGCACACCAAAGCAAAAGGAAGAACATCCAACATAAGACTTCAGTTTCCTAGTTTTTAATTCATTTGCTCTAAATATTTTCTTACTCTCTTCTGAAAAAAAGGGAAAGGAGAACTCCTGCAATCCTGCCTACATGTTTCTGAAGAGGAGGATTAGGAAAACAAAAAAACCCCAAACTTATTTATATTTTTTATAGAATCTTTCTAGACCCCTACAGTATCTAAAATGAACCTGAGTATTGTACGACTTTAAATTATATCCAACTTAAGCTAACTGTAAGTTGCTCTCAAAGCACCAGGTCACTGTCTTCTACCTTTTTTCTAAACAAAAAGCATGTGCAAGGCTTCCCCACAAACTTATATCAAGCCAACAGTCCTTCAGCTCAGAGCAGGTTAAAACTCTTCCATCAGCACAGAGAGGAGCTAAAGGCTAAGAGTAGTAATATTTAGCTTTATATACTCCTGCAAATAAAGCAGGATTAATTAGATCAGGCAACACTAAAGCCTCCCTGGCTCCCTCTGTGGGCTGGTACTCACTCCCATCCTGTAATTTCTCATGTGAAAAAGGTTAACTCAGAATTAGGGTCTTATTTATAACAAGCTTTCAAGGGCCAAGGCCCAGGCCCAACTGCAAAGAAGCCTGTGGTTTCAGGAGCCAGCTGCAAGTCTTTCTCTTTGCTTTCTAATCAGAAAGAAACCTGCCTCCCATTCCACAGCTGTAACATATATAAGGGATCGGACTGAGGCACTCCTGTTTTTCCTTGAATATTTTAGGGGAGGTGTATTTTTGGCTGCAGACCTGAAGAGCATGAAGAGCACTTGGAGAATTTGTGTTTGTTTCTGCTGCTGCCTGCCATGGCTCTCTGCTGGTATCCAGTGCTCTCCCCACTCCAGGGACCGTGGGGGCTCAGACAAGGCCTCTGGGTTTTTGGCAGCTCCTGAGGACACTGCCAGTGAGCTCAACCCAGTGTTGCAGCTGCCCAAAGGTGCAAGGCGAGGCTATGCCCTCCTGCCTCCCCTCCTCAAGGTGCTGTCTGACCAGGGCTCCCGGAGCTGGGATAGCCAGGTCCCCAGGCTGCAGCCAGACTCCAGGGCCCTCCGGTACATGAAGAGGCTGTATAAGATGTCAGCCACCAAGGAGGGCATCCCCAAGGCCCATAAAGGCCACCTCTATAACACTGTCCGACTTCTCACTCCCTGTTCGGAATGTGGGCACGGCCACAGCGACCTGGTGAAAGGTAGGTGTGCAGTGACCTGGGTTGTAAAGGCTAAATGGGATTTTTCTGTGTGTTCTGTGCTTGCAGCATGATACAAAAATACCTTCCTTCTTTAGAGTTGTTGCTATTTTAATCCTGAGGGCTCTTCTGCTAAACTGTAGGAGTTTTTCATAACCTACTTCTCCTTGAATGGCATTAGGTACAGACTTCACAGTTTGGGAAATACTACTTGAATGGTATGTGCAAGACGATACTGATGTTTCAGGCTGACTCATCTCATTGTGAGTCAGAGGAAGCCGCAATCAGGTCCAAGTAAGAAAAGTGGAAAAAAATGTTTAGGCAGAAAGAGCAGCACATTTCCTTCTACTGCCTGCCTTGGTTTTGCAATTTAAAAAAAAAAAAATCCACAGCATTGGAACGAGACTTGTATCAAACTGCCAGAGCCCATTGCCAGAGGATTCCTCTCCATGTCTTGCACACTTGCTAGGGAAGAATCACAACAAAAATCAGTGAACAACTTGAAGGGAAGAGTAGAATTTCTTCTAAATCAGACTCAGGACTGAAACCAGGATGCCTAGGCACCCATGACAGATAACCACAAACATCATACTTATCCTATTTCTGCACAGAAACAGCACTTTGAGATGGAGTTCATGGTTTGTATCATCTGGAGTGTCTAGCTCCTGTTTCCCCACACCAGCACTAAATAGACAACTGATGAATTTCTCCTGTACTATTGCTTTTAATGAAATGAATATTAATAGCTCTTAAAACCATGGGGTTTACTGGCTTTTTTGTAATTTCTTTATTTGTATGTCCCTGCCCAAAGTGGAAATTCCACGTAATAAAAGTAAGGGAGGGCATCTAAATTAGCTTCTTCTGCTGCTGAATTGTTTCTACTTATCCACTAGTACAGTATTTATATCTAGGTGGAAAATAAAGACACAGTAATGCTACAGCATTCTGTTTCCCTTCCCAGGAGATGTTCACTCAGTGGATTTACTCTTCAACCTGGATCGTGTTACTGCTCTGGAGCACTTACTCAAGTCTGTCTTGCTTTATTCCTTTGACACGTCTGTTCCCATTTCCTCTTCCATGACCTTCATATGCCATTTATCCATTAAGGAACATGATTTTTCTAGCCAAGTTTGTCCCAGCATTTCTCACTCTCTAGCTTTTAGCCTGCACTTCGAAGTTAGCAAACGGAAGTGGGTGGAGATTGATGTGACTTCTTTCCTCCAGCCTCTAATTGCTACGAACAGGAGGAATATCCATATGGCTGTGAACTTCACTTGTCTGATGGGTGACCCACAACAGAGCACAAAACTGGAAAATCCTGTTAATGTGACACTGGTTCCCCCTTCCCTTCTTCTCTATCTGAATGACACCAGTGAACAAGCTTATCACCGGTGGAACTCACTGGGGCACAGGAGGAAAAGCCTGGTGCGGGCCAGGCAGAGGAACGGCCCACTTGAGGATCCTACGGGTGACAAAGGAAAACGGAATGCCCAGGGCAAAAGGGCCTCTCGACAGCGAAGGAATGAGAATCTCAAAGCAGCACCAGCAACTTCACCTTATAACTTGAGTGAATATTTCAAACAGTTTGTCTTCCCTCAAAACGAGTGCGAGCTCCACAACTTTCGCCTGAGCTTCAGCCAGCTCAAATGGGACAAATGGATCATCGCCCCGCAGAGGTACAGCCCCCAGTACTGCCAGGGGGACTGTCCCCGGGCCGTGGGGCACAGGTATGGCTCTCCTGTGCACACCATGGTGCAGAACCTCATCTATGAGAAGCTGGACCCCTCTGTCCCCAAGCCCTCCTGCGTGCCGGCCGAGTACAGCCCCCTCAGCGTCCTCACCATCGAGCCCGACGGCTCCATCGTCTACAAGGAGTACGAGGACATGATCGCCACCAAGTGCACCTGTCGGTAGTGGTGAACTCTGGTTTTACTCCAGTCTTGGGTATTTGGGCATCCTCAAAGGATTTGTAGCTGTAATCCACTGAACAGCATTGGTGTAACCTGGTTGGGGTTTAGCACGGAAGTAGCAGATGGTGTTTATATCATAGCACTTATTTTTGTAGTCACTCAGCCTTTCTAGAATGTGCAATTAAATGTAAATAGTATCTTTTTATTGGAACAATTTTGCATTTAAAATGTGGAAAAGGTTTCAACTATTAAATGTCTATTTTAAACTGCTTTCTTATAGATTAAAAAAAGACAAGAAATAAATACCTGTGATGCATCCACTGACATCCAACGCCTTCTAATCTGCCTCTCTACAGAAATCTTGTGTGGGGCATCTCCAGCAAATGCCTAGGAAGAGAAGAAAGTCTTTAAAGTTATTATACAACTTAAGAAGTAATTTTCTTTTTCCCTACCACATTCTAGCTCTTCCAAGCAAGAAGACCAATTTTCCTCACAGTTGTGTAGTTACTAGGTTGTTTCTTGCTTTTCTCTTGTTGCACTCTTTGGGCTTTCTCAACAAAAAGGAGGGCAAGAATTTAAGGACAACTATGGGGTGACTTTTGAACACTTAAATAACACTCTGAGTAAGAACTGCCACCAGCTGACAGGTGAGCTGGTGAAACCAGGAAGGGTTCATCTGGTTCAAGAATAAGGAACAGGTGTCCATGGGGTGAGGGCACAGGATTGTCCATGTGGAACCACGCTGCCACCGGCTTCTCAACTATGAAGAAATGCTTAAAAAGCTTAAACACCCACCCAAGGCTCCTAAAAACCTTAAATGAATTTATATAAACACAGCTCAATTAGTTTAGTATTCTGAAGTGTGGGGCCACAGCCTCATTTCCTCTTGCAATGAAACTGTAGCTAAGTGTCTCAATTCTAGATGCTTTCACAGCAAATTTTTAATATGATGATTTTATTTTCTCTTCCTAGACTTTTCTAGTTTTAAAAATTGTATCAAAAAAAGGTGGTTTCATGCAGCAGGCTGAAGCTAGGAGAGACTTAGTTGGGGTTCACACACAACCCCCCCAGCTTTGGTTTGGGTTTTTTGTTAATTAAAGGCTGTGGAGCAGAACTATCCTGTAAAATTCGGTCAGAACAGCCTTTAAATTTGACTTGCTAAAACATTAATTTTCTCTGCTAAGCTACACAATCATCCTAGCCTTAGAATGTGGATTTAGGGAGCTGCAGCACCTCGAGTTTGCAGGGATACACATGCTGATAATTCCACTGTCTGATATATCCCAATAATCCTAATGAATTCTGATAATGACCCCATTAATAGGGAAGATTTTTCATATTAAATATGTATAATATAGTCTAATGAATCTAATATAGTCCAATAATGTTGAAGATGTATAACATATTCTGTGATATACTAACAATTCTAATATTAGTTCAAATAATGTTAAGTATGTTTAATATAGTCTAATAATTCCAATGATGTGGAAGACATTTAATATGTTCTAATAATTTTTCCAATAATGTGGAAGATGACTGATATATTGTAATAACCCTAATATTATAATAATTCTAATGATGTTGCATATGTATTATATTTTAATAATAATCTCAATATTACTGGAGATGTCTAATATATTTTAATAATGGTAATAATTTTATAAGGATGATTTCTAATATACTCTATTAATAATTAAAATGTTAATATATCGAATATAGTCTAATAATAACTCGATTAATAATTCCAATAGTATTGAAGAGGTCTAATATAGCCTAATAATAATTTCAGTAATGTGGAAGATGTCTCACGTATTCTAATAATAGTTCCAGTGGTGTCTATGATGTTCATGGTGGGGCATAGGGGGATGGACTATTTAACATTTAAAAGCCTTTTCCATCTCAAATTATTCCGGAATTCTACGATGTTATTCCTCGAACCCTCTCGCTGTAGCATTACACCACCACAATCCCCAGCCAAAAGCGGTCTTTTCTCGGGCAAATATTTGTTTTTGGTACTTGAAGGAACCTTTACGCCCTGAGGGGCCCCCCCCCCCCTCCCCCCAGCGCTTCACCCCCTCCCTCGGGCCCGGCCCATTTAATACAGACANGGGAAGCACTTCGGGAACCTGGCGCGGGTGCGCCATGTCATCACCTACAGCCTCTCGCCCTTCGAGCAGCGCGCCATCCCCAACATCTTCTCGCACGGGGTCCCCAACGTGTGGCGCCGCTTCAGCTCCCAGGTGTTCAAGGTGGCGCCCCGTGAGTACAGCGGGGGGTTCCCCCCTTT
>VXBA01002640.1:376123-430520 GCA_013399895.1 Serilophus lunatus | reverse complement strand
CCCCCGGCGGCGTAAATTTGGGGCGTGGGGTGGTGGTGGGTTTGTGGGACGGTGTGTTTTGTCGGAGGAGGTCGGTGCTGCGCACAGTGCAGTGTCCCCATACTGTGAATATCCCCTTATTCCAATGTCGCGTCACTGCAGTGTCCCCGTATTATAAATATCCTCCTATTCCAGTGTCCCCTCACGGGTGTCCCTTTATAGAAGCGCTCCTTCATTCTGGTGTCCTTTCGTTGTGAAAGACCCCTTATTGTGAGTGTCCCCTCATTGCATTCTTCCTGTGTTGCAGTATTCTTTTATTGCAAGTGTCCTCTCATTCCAGTGTCCCCTTGTTGCGATTGTCCCCTTATTGTGAGTGTCCCCTTTTAGCAGTGTCCCCTCGTTCCCATGTCCTTTGATTGTGCCTGTCCTCTCTCCCTCCCAGCCTTTGTGGTCGCATACCTCATTTATTCCTGGGGAACGCAGGAGTTTGAGCGGCTGAAGAGGAAGAACCCGGCTGACTACGGACATGAGCAGTGACCACGTGGCTCCCGAGCTCCTTCCCGCACTGTTATGGACCTGCTGAGCTTGTTCCCATGCCCGGAGGGGATTAACAGGGAGATAAAGTCTTGTCTAATAAACTGTAACTTTGCCCCGTGACTTTGTGTGAAATCCGTGTCTTGAGCTGTTTAAGGTGAGGAGCATCAAATCCCTTGTCTGGTTCTCTCTGTACAGGCAGATAATCTGGCTGAAGTTCCGTGTGCTCGGATGCTGTTAGAGTACTTGCAGCCTTCCTGACTCCTGTTTCTTTGAAATATTCCTCAATATAAAGTGCAGCTAGGGTTGGTTGGAAATTACAATTCCTTGTTCTTTTTATTTTCCCATCACTGGCTGCTGTTTTTCCCCCAACCTTGGGATCTGTGAAAAACAAACACTCCCTGATTCAGCATTGATTAAAGCTGGATGGGCTGGACAGTGGCTTGGGATTGGGGATGGACCCTGACCCCTCTCTTCACAGGAGTCTAGGGCAGAAGATGAAGGGGAACAGGAACAAGCTGCACCGGGAGATGTTTCATTTCCATACAACAAAGGAATTTTTTCCAGTGAGAACAATCAGTTCCTGGAACACACTGCCCTAGGACCGGGGGGGAAGCCCTGGGGGTTCAGGAAGTGACTGGCCAAGGTGCCAGATAATCTCAGCTGGGCTCCCTTCCCACAAAAGGCTGGATTAGCTGATCTTTTAAGGTCCCTTCCAACCTGGGCTGTTCTATGATCCTGTAATTCTAATTATCTAGTTACATTAATGTTAATTGGATGATTAACTACACTCTGATATCTGGTCACTGTTAACGGGCTGCATTAGAACCTGCTTGAAAACTGCCAGAGAAACAATTGCTTAATGCCTGAAGATGATTAAAGACCAGCTGCTGGTAGTGAAGTCACTTAAATATGTGACGAATTCACCTCGTGGCTCTCGGAATAGAAACAAGCTCCACTGTCTGAAGTCCAGAACACTTGGCTTGTTTCTTTATCCTAATTTTTTCCTCCCAGTGTGCTGCTGGCTGCCTCAAGCTCCTGCCCCACACAGAGCAACACCTTGGTCCCTGCTGTGCTATTCCTGTAGCTGTACTGGGAGCTTATCTTATCTGCTGAGCAGCAGTGACGTTTCCCTCTGAGTTTCTCTGTGTGCTGAGGGCTGGGAGACAAAGATGCTCAGGCTCTTACTTCAGGAAGTTGGGGGAATGCAATTTTAATAGGTCAGTGCTTGAGCATTTTGGGTTTATTAACATACACTTGAAAAGCACGTGAGACTAAGCTCAGTCTCTTGTGTTTCACAGCCTGAGGTTTGCATAAAGAGCAGTAAAACCAGTCAGCCAGTGCTGCAGGTTGTATAAGAAATATTGAGCCTCCTGGAGCCCCCAGAGCAGCTGCTGAGTGACCTCAGTGACAGCACCTGTGAAGTTCTGCATTGGCATCTCAGTAAATGCTTGGTCTTCACTGCTTTTTGTGTCACAGCTCTGCTGAAGGCCAGCAGTTCCCTGGGGCTCTCACGAGGTCCCTGGCCCTGCTCACAGACAGCTGAACTGTGTCTGGTCCAGGTGCCAGACTAATGTAAACAGGGGTGCACCGGCACAGCGGCCAGGCGCCGGCTCTGGGGCAGCTGCAGGGTCAGCCCCAAGCTCCAGGCCAGGTCTTTGCACCTGCTGCCCCATCAGCAGCCTGTTGCTACCCTGCCCAGCCATCTTCTGACCCCTCCAAGCCAACCTCGCCTTCGGATGCAGGCCTTGCTCCCTGCTGGGACTGTTCCCCCGGACACGTGGCTTTGGGAGTTCAGTCTGGGGGCATTTCAGAATTGGGTGCTCAAATTTTTTCAGTGATTAGTTTATTTTTGTTCTCCCTTTGGTAATTCCCTAACTCAACTTTGGTAACTGTTAGAAGTTGCAACAGAGCAACATCTCTTTTCTCACATCTCTGCTGCGGGTTCTCACTGGCGTCCAGGACTTTTGGGCATGGAAACAACTGGCTCAATTTTGTACACAACAATTTTGATGTATTATCCCAAAGTATCAGCCTTACCCAGCCAAAAAAGCTGAGAGATGATGACTTACAGAGGGCTCTGCTGTCATTCCAAATGCTATCTGTGCTTCATGGATGAACTCAGGGCTACTGCTGCTGCCTTGTTCTCCTTTCTCTGTTCTACACTAGTTCCTAGTGGAAATAGCAGAAATTAGAACTCAAATGCATGTAAAGGAAGGATTTAATGGGAAAAACAAGAAATTCCCAGCCAAATGTAAAAGAAACTTTAAATTCAGCTACTTGACATGCCATTATTTTCTTTCCCTTCTTAAGATCCAGAAAGGTGAAATAATGAAAAATTTTGCTTCCTCCTCCCAGAGAAGCGAGATAAACAAGGCAGAGGAAGGAGTGTAGGAAACCTAGAAAAGGAAGAAATAATCCAATACTGGTTGTAGACAGCATGCTGGTTTTAAAAAAAAAAAGATTTTTTTATCATTTATTTATAAAAAACCTGAAAATATTTTTTTATTTAATCCCGGTGAAATTTGGGCTAAGGGCTAATCATCTGACATCATGGCATTATCTTAATCCAAGTCACTTGTCCTCCACGCTGGCACTTGTGCCTTCATGTTAAGCAATCACAGAAATAGAGCCTGTGCCATCCAGATCTGTATTTACAATTTAGCTAAAAGATCACTATTTATGCACTATCTTCCTACTTGAAGTTATTTAAAACATGTGTTCCAAAACTCAAGCATAGTGACACAAATAAGTTGCAATTCTCTTTTTGCCACCCTGCAGTCTCAGATGTTTTGACCTGAGGGATTCAGGGCACGTGGGAGAGATGTGAGAGCCAGACAGAACCAGATTGGTTTGGGTTGGAAGGGGCCTTAAAGCTCATCCAGGTCCACTCCCTGCCATGAGCAGGGACACCTTCTACTAGACCAGGTTGCTCCAAGCCCTGTCCAACAAGATACACAAGATCTCAGAGATGCAGAGGTACAAGACACAAAGGGGACAAGTGGGAGAAGTGTGCAAGTGGAGGATGACGGGAGGTAATGGCCCTGCTCAAACACTCCTTTCTCTGCTGTTGCAATCTCAGTCCACAATGGAAAAAATTAAGATTCCTCCTACTGACAAACAGCCCATCCATACCCCTGGGAGCTGCTGGCACTGTTTGGAAGCCTGATGGTGACACGGCACAGACAGCCAGCTCATCTAAGGAAATCACATGGAACTCCTCAGTTCCGCACAACCCTGGAGCAGCCTGTTCCATCATCTATCTAGAGATGATTACCTTTAACACCACCTTAGGACTCCTGGGGAAAGAGCTCCATGGGTTATCATACATTTTACATTCCCAAACCCATCTGAGAAGTGTTGCACCTGCTTTTTGAGCACAGTGCCTGGAAAGGATGGTTAAGCAACTTCCTTATGGTTGTTTCACGAACTAGGAGGGAGAAGCGGAATCCAAAGCACCATTCTCTGCTCCAAAGTTACCCCTGGCAAACTCAGAGCTGCACACACTGAGAAGTTAAATAAGGTTACAGTTTTTGATCTTGACCATAATAATTTGGGCCAACCCCCCCCTTTTGCTTGCAAATAGACCGTGGAGTTCTGGTAACATGTTAGGTGGGCTTCAAAAAAAGGAACAGTTGGCACAGCAGGTACAGACAAAGTACAAGTGGAAGGGAAGTAAATCATTAGCTTGAGAGACAGGCCTTGAACCAGATCACTTCTGCAGATGTAGACTTAGCAATTCCCTCTTGCTCCAAACCGAACTTTGTTCCTGTAATAGCTCACAGCTGATGCAACGATAAGAGAATGAAGTCTATAAAAATCTCGCCGAAAGCCCGGGAAGTTCTGACTGGAGCTCTTCCTGCCTCTTCCGCCCACAGCTGCTCAAAGTGACAGCTCACGCTGGGAAGATGCACTGGTGGAAAATGATGGCAATCCTTTCGCTCTGCTCACTGCTGCTCAGCCAGGTAAATAGAGTCAACTATTGAAATAGAACTATCGAAATAAACAATTAGAAATAAACTGTTTAAAGCAGTAATTCAAATGCAGAGGAAGTTAAGGAAAGCTGTTAGGTAGTCAACGAAAGCTGTTATGATTGGCTGGAGAACTGGCAGGAGTTAAGAGGTGACAGTACAGCTTTTTTTTTTTAGAGGATTCAAACTCATAAAAATGTAGAGTAACTTCTTAGTGAACACTGGGCTACTCAGCAAGTGATTGTGCCTTCCCTCCCAAGAAGATTAAAAAACATCATTCATTTCGGTACTTAGTTCTTTGGGGCTGGGCTACAAGCGATGCTTTCACAGAGCGCGCTACGATCTGAAAACCAGGAAGATTTCCAGCTCTGCGCTTAATTTTAAAGACTATTGACCTCAGCACCAGAGCAACCCAGCGCTGCAGCTGCCGCGCGTGCTGACGGTGCCCCGGCTCTGTTGCAGACACACGGCGCGTCCCTGGCCCTGTCCCGGCCCCGAGTCCCCCGGCAGCGGCGGATGACGCCCTTCTGGAGAGGAGTGTCCCTGAGACCCATCGGAGCCTCGTGCAGGGACAACAGCGAGTGCATCACCATGCTCTGCAGGTAACTCAGCCTGGGCAAGGCAACCCTTAACATTCCGTGATGTAAAGGGAGTTCCCACGTAGTCTCATCCAAACGGGATCCAGAGTTCATAAAAAAAAAGGAGCCAGGTACAGGAATGGGGCAATGGGCTCAGACTCTTTTGTAAGCAGCGCAAACAGAGCAGAGTCCAAGTGTCTTGGGTGCCAGTCTTAGTCCTTTCACTGCAACCCCAAATAACCTGGCTTTGCAAAAAGGAACAGGACTCTAGACAGCGTTTAAGTAACCATAGACCTTAAAATTAATCCTTCCTAAAGCCAGTGCTGCTCACTTGAAAGCTTACATTAACTAAAAGTAAAAAAAGCATCTATTAATTAATCTTACCCTACTAAATGAATTGCTTTAGGGTATTTACTAAAGCTCATAGTTTAAAAGACAACTAAATATCAAAAGCCATTTAGTTTTCATTTGATGAGCAAATTGTCCAAGATATATACATGTACAAACTGCAGTATAGAAACATGTAGTATAAACTGCATATGAATACAGATTAATTTTTGTGACAATTCCTAATGACTGAAAGGTGATTTTGTGTGGCATCCGCTGTACACAATACCAGAAATCAGAGACAGGGTTGAACACAGCCATTTTCTACCATATGTAAATAGCAGAAATAGGTAAGTATGTCTTATTTTTGATAAATATTATTATAAATAAGATTATTTCATATTGTGTTACAAATAAATAGGATAAATAAGTCAATAAGACAGGGTGGTTGGGCTGCTATGCTGCGTTTGAAATGAATCATTTGGTTCTGCTGATTCCCAGAGCTGAGCTGTAAAAGCAGCTACAAGACACAGACAGAACAGGTCC
The DNA here is from genome assembly GCA_013399895.1 of Serilophus lunatus. Taxonomy (NCBI): domain Eukaryota; kingdom Metazoa; phylum Chordata; class Aves; order Passeriformes; family Eurylaimidae; genus Serilophus; species Serilophus lunatus. The sequence goes on along the minus strand of VXBA01002640.1, from coordinate 424,585 downwards.
CTGTGGACAGGACTGCAGTTCTGTACCATTTCTATGCTGCGCCTGAGCACAGCCCTGGGCAACACACATTTTGGAGTTATGATGTAAAGCAAAGAACAGGAAATGAGTCAAGACAAACGAAGTAGAGTCAGAGGTGGATATGAGGGCTACCCGAGCTGGGCTGCAGCACTGCTGAACCTGGGCACAAGGAGCACTGCTAAGGATGCACCTGGGGCACCCCTCTGAGCCCAACTCACTGGCAGTCCCAGCTCAAAGTGCCTCGTGATGGCTTTTTTCCAGAAAGAACCGCTGCCTCCTCACCACAGCCTCAGCGTGAGCTCACGATGGCAACACCCCTCACTGTTACTGCTGCTGATGCTGCACACACTTGGGACATATTTATTGACTGTTCGGAAGCTGGGCAGTGACTCGAGCAATCAGTGTATTTAATATTTCTGTCACATGTGCTGATAAAAGGACTTCAAAGAGCTCAAGACCATCTCCTCCCATGGCTGCACTCTGGGCCTCAGGATGTCTCTGGCCAAGCTCAATAAAAGGGCTCTGCATCTCCTGCTCATTTGTGTATTTTTGTAATGGTTCGTATTATTTATTTGAAGGTGTGAATTAAAATATATATTCAGCAAACCATCTTGGTTTTCCTTGTATCCTGTGAGCAGAGCGGACAGTGAGCACAGAGCTGGTGCTCAAATCCTGCTGGACTTTACACATTTACCCTTCCACCTGGCAAGAGCATAAAATAGATCAGGCTCCATCTCCTCAGTTTGAAAGCTGAACTCTTATCAGTCCTCAGATAAAGGCCTGTTAGAAAGAGGGAGCCAAACTGATAATACTGATAGCAATTTCAATATCCCAAATATATCCAGTGATAACTGGAAGGAAAACTATTTAAATTACTTCTAATCAAATTTACTAAAATACATGTCCTAGGCTGACTTTTGCCACTGATCTTATCTACTATTTTAAAAAAAAGTTCAAAATGCTGGTTTGAGTGGTCAGATGATAATTTAGAGGGCTGAAACATAAAACAAAGCGCTTTGGATTAAATATCAACAAGTCTGGACACACATACTTGATATGCTGCTCTACTTTGTTACACAGAGCACTAGGATCAAAAAAGAGAAAAGTCTGTTTAAAAATGCAGTTTCAGGGAGGAGAATACCCACAAAACAGATAAGAGCACAGGGGATTGGAAGTTTAATACAGAAAATCTATTTGATATTTATTAAACTTAGTTTCTCCAGTTACAGTTTTGCATTGTACAAAGCATTTTAATGACACAGTAGTTAAAAAGATCTTTACAAATTGAAATGTGATACCCTTTTCTCCAAATATTTTAATTGCCATAAATTTGTTTAAAAATACACATTAAACGCATGTTTCAGACACTAAACTTTCTATAATCTCAATACCACAAAATACATAGAATATACTATACAGATGTGGAAAAAATCTAGTTAGTATATAATACTTTGCTCACCATTAACAGCTTTATTACGTGAAATGCACATACTGACTTAGAAATCCTAATTTTGAGCCCCAAAGTACCCTTTGAAATTTCAAATGTATTGCAACAAATAAAATCACAGTTTGTTTATTTTTTTCAGGTTTTGGTTGAAGACAGATGCCCAAATCTTTTGATAGAAAACAAAATGTAACAGATGGACTTGTCATGTACAAAGCATAAAACAGAGACATCCCATTAGTTACTAACAGTACCTTTCTGTAGGATTAATCAGGGCTTCATTTATAAGTGACAGGTTAAAAGTTACCTCCTCCCCCCCCCAACCCTCCCCCAAAAGAAAAACCCCTTCTTCACCAAATAATAATTTCAAATAAGATAAAGGATTTTTAATAAATATATAAGCACTTTATCCTCCATATACAAAATTTTTTTTAAAACAATTTAAAAGGGGGACCAGATACAAATGTCAGGAACTGTGCTTGAAGAGTCATTCCTGGTCCTTAGAGTTGAGTTTGGGATGTGGAATGCCAAGGCAGCCCCCAAGAGGTGCTGCAGCAGCACTGTGCCCCCAGCTCCACCACAGGAGGGTTGCATATAAAACTGAAGACTGGGAACACTGCATTCCCATTTTCCTACATCGGCTGGAGTTACACCAGGAATGGGCACATTTCCATGAAGTTTCCAGGTGAACTTAAAACAGGTGAAGCATGGACATACAGACAGCCCAGCTCACTCCACGCTGCAGCACAGCAGCCGGGACTGCTCAGGCAGTGAACTGAGGGACACTCGGCTGAGCCGGGGGGTCTGAGGGGAGCCCAGCCCTGCCACACTCCCCCCAAGGGCAGTTCCTGATGGCACAGGTGCCCCTTCCTTCCCTGCCTCCCCCTCCCCAAGCAGCACCACAGCCCAAGTCCTCAAACAGTATCAGAGTTGGACACACCACGATTCCCTATTGACAACTTTCCTCTTTGGGAAACCCTCTCCTGGAATAGCTCTGGCTCTGTGTGAGTTGGCGAGCAGCAAAAGCTCTGGCTCCTCTCTGTACTTTAAGATGTCTGGCACTAACTTTGTTGCTTGGAAACACAGGGGTTTCCATAACACTGACACATCAGATGTGAGAAATTTAAATCCTGACTGAAGGATTTGTCGGAAAGATAAGAATTTGGAAGTTGTTTACTCCCCAATGCGTAATTCAAACTTGACTTGCTCAGGCCCTTGTGGATCTGCCTCAACAGTAACACTGCAGTGACAGCAAAGATCTGTTCAAAAAATGACATTAAATACAGCAAAGGTAGTTTCTTCTCTCTCTTTCCAGAAGTTTGCCATTTGGGCAAACTCCATAATTCTCTGCCTACGGCTTTATTTTACTTGCCCCAGGCAAGTGCTACATCATTCCCATAAATTCTGACTTCTCTGTGTGTTGGGGCCATTCATAAATACATTTCAGGGCATTTTTTGTTACCACAGCAATCAAGCCTCAGCAATCTAAAGGAATATACATTGCACTCCTGGATTATATGCAATATTTATCACCAATAAGTTGGTGACTCAGCACTCAATAAATAATATATCAATATAGTCAGTTGCACCATAATCTAAAAACAAGTATAACATATACTTTGGACAGACTGAGTCATATATATATACATATATATTAAAAGACACATACAATACAAATTGCATACTGCCATCAAAAGCCAAGGAGAGCCGTCCGCCCGCTCTGCTTTATGGCTACAAGATTCAAACCAAAACAAAACTCTCGGGCTGGTTTACTCTGGTGTCCTGAAGATTTGTTTGGAATTGTAGATGGTTGCACCTTATCACCTGGAACCTGCAAGTCTGAGAGCAAAGTCAAACAGCTGAGCAAGCCTAGTCTGATTGAGCCAGTCTTAAGATTCACCAACTGGGATCAGGATCAGCAAGGGAATTAAATTACAGCGTTGATATGTGTTAATACACAGCTGTCCAGGGAATCATTTGGGAAGACAGGAGCTGGGGAGTCCCTCCTTAGTCACCACAGTGATGGGTGATGGTGCTGCAGTGACCTGCACTTCTACTGTGGTGCTGGGAGAGAAGGGCAGGGACAGATCCTCCCCTGCACTTGGGCAGAGGGAAGGAAACCCAGGACATACTTGCCTTTTTTTTTTTTTTTTTTGGCTGTGAAATCTGACGAAGTACATGACCTTCCTCTTGGAAACAATGGTAAATCCCAAATTAGGATATGCTTTTGGAATTGTGAAGGTTAAACTGACCTGTTTACAACAGCCCCAGATGCACAAGGCATTTCTGATCCATCACCAAAGCCTACTGCGGATCTCCTGCATGGACAGAACACCTGGGAAAGCACTCCAGGGAATATTCCACCAAGGACAGCACCCTTCAGCTGGGACACTTCCAACCAGCTCAGGTCCACATTCTGACATGATGCAAAAAGTCTTCCATTCATTTGAAGACCACTAATCTGGGGATAAGCGATGCATTTTATAAGAGACCAATTTAGCATGACACCAAAAGGTATTTGTGGGACTCTAGTTAAGGAAAAAAAATTCCCAGAGATGAGACCATTCCTGCTGAGAGCAATGGTGACTGTGCACAAAGGAGCAAGCCAAGAACAGCCATGCTGGCTAGTGCAGCACTACACACAAAACCAACCATGAATGCAACTTCTACAAAGGTATTTCTACAGCGTCAGAGGTGTGCGAGGCACTTCAGAGTAGGAAAGGAAACACAGCTGACAGTGTCCCATGCCCACGACAGGGAGTTTGAGGGTACAGAGTTCTGTCTCCAACAGCAAAGACTAACAGAAATGTGACCTTGCACAGTGATTCCATAAAAAGGATGCTCCAACAGACCTGAAGAGTCGATTCAGCGACCAGGGAAAACCACAGGTCTGATACCCAATGTATCAATCCGGACGTAGCAAAGCTTTTCTGGAAGTACAAAACACGCTGGGACGCAAAGGAAGCTCTACGAATATGCAGCTACCTTGTAGTAGGTTACTAATTTGCAAAACTTCTAAACTCTTAAAGCCCATAGGACATACTGCAGTACTAAGGAGCGTAGAATTCTATTCCTTCTCTCGAGGTTGCCGTGATTTTGGCACTTAACTACACCTACACAAAAAATTTAGTGCAATAATTTTCCTGAACATGCACGTTCATATCTGGTACAGAATAAAGGGTTCAATGGGAAAGAAAACAAAGCAGCATTCCACAATCTCACTCCAAAGGATTCAGAGTTGGACTCTTGGAAAGGAGACCACTGTGATGAGTCAGTTTGTTTGACAGACACTGGGACTTGGAAAAAGGAAATGGAATTTTACCCAAGTACTGCAGAAGACCACTGCATACAGTATACCTGGTCCTGCTGTAAAACATCTTGTAAACAGTTCATAAAATCTTCATCTAAAAGTAAGGCATAAGGCACACCAGACATGTTGGGGGCACTAAGCAATACTGAAAGCAGTAGCATTTGAAACCTCTTAACTCAGACAAGCACCTCATGTGAAAGGTACTTTGGTTTGCACTGAGAGCAGCCAACTGCAACTCCAGAACCATTTGTGTTGCACCAAGTGACTGTTACACTCCACCAAACATTAACAGGACCTTCAATACCATGGGGTAAAGCCAAGTTCTAGATCCGTTCTGCACCAGAACAGTCACTTCCCTGCAGGAGCAGCTGAGCTCCCACCCCACGGCGGCTGCAGCTCTGCCAGCCTGTAGTGTCCATCACCCAGCAGACCCTAAGAGGACAAAATGGACCTCGAGTTCTACTAAAGATTCCTGGTTTCTCAGTCAATGGAAAAGATGCAAATGACAGTTCTGGTAGGAATTTAACTACTGTTGGGTTTTTAACCACAAAGTTCACCTATTTTGTAAGTGTCAAAAAGTGACAAGCACGGAAACAGAAGGGATTTTAAATGAAGAGATGCAAAAAAGCACAAGATTGTCCTTTTCCAAAGCCTTTCCTGTTTGCATCGCACCCATCAGACTGAAGGTCATTCCTACACCATTACTTGGATGTTACATTAAATGAAAATTACTGTAATGTTTTGTGATTGTTATAGTGTTAATCGATGGCTTGAAACTGCCTTGAAAACAATCCAAGTCAGATCCAGCTAAATATTTCTCCATATAAATTTCTTTATAATTCATTTAAATGAAGTATCTCAATACGTAGAAGAATATCTGGAACTTTTCTATTTAGTACAAATTCTGCAATAATAAATCTGTAGTTGTCATTTATTAGTTGACTCATAAGCATTAGGCATGAGAAGTATGGTGTTCCTACACGTTAGAACCTATCAACCCTAGTTCCTTTTACAGGCTCTACCACCACAAGACATTACAGAGTAACAAAGCTCACAAAGTACTTAAATAAAGTGTCTAGGTTTAATTTCTAAGTACTCAAAAGGGAAAATTTAGGGAAGAAGAAATAGCTAAAACCAGCCTCAACAGGGCTTTTCAAAATTAAAATTACAAAAATTAAAATAAATAGGATTTAAACTGACTATTCATGTATTGTGACTGGAATTCCAATGATCTATCCATGACAGATCAGCAAAACTACAACTTTTATGCAGCAAATTTTAAAATATTTAAATAACTTAAACCGGGAATACTGAAGAAGTCCATGAACCAGCTGATTTGGGGTTAAACACAAAACACAAATGACGATGGGAGACATGGGAAAGCATTCCTTGCTCTTAGTGTCAACTAAGCAATGTGTTATGGCAGTCTTCCTTATTGACATGACACAGTGTTGTGGAGAGAAATCAGAGGCAGCGAGAAGAATGGGTTTGATTTTGGGTTCCTTCAGTTCCAGCCTCACTTGGCATCGAGGCGCAGCCAGTGCAGGCCCTGCCGGGTGTAACGCACCAGCTCCGTCATGATGCTCGTGTTAAAAACCAGAGGGCCCATAACTTTATCCAGTTCAGCAAAGAACTCTAAAACAACAGAAACAGGAGTTAAAGAAGCACATACTGTAACGTGGGAAATACGACACTCAAACCCCCCCCTCCCCTATTTTCAGCATGAGGCTTCCGGATTAAGAGAAATAGGAGTGATGAGAGATGGCAGAGTGGTGGAAGAGTAAAGGGAAAAAAGTCTTTCTTAACAAATTTCTTTACTCTTTTGCAGAAGACTGGTTGGAAATAATGAGACTATTAAACTATTGCCAAACTTCCTTGCCTTTACCCTTCAAACGTGTATTTCACTTTAGAATTTCAGAAAGGGAAATACACCAAGTTCCTCTTCCTACACTGAGCGTTTCTCAGCAAACACAACTAAGATTTCTATGTTACATCTCCAACACCACCTTGACAACCACAACTCCCAGCTCAGGTTCTCAATGCAATCCAAGATGCAGCTTTCACCTTCTTTTGCAGAGAACCTGGTTCAGTATCCTGTGCACCATTAACTGCCACTCCAAAATTGAAAGCCAGCGAGTGACTCCACTCTCTGGAACACCTGAGGTAATAAAGCACGTCTGCCAGCCCTTACCTTTCTGTTCTCTCGACAGCTGTTCGGCTTGTTCCCAAATTTCAGTGGCATAGAGGAAGTTGGATGTGACCTGGACGTAGCTGGCAGCCATCTGATGGATCCTCTGCGGGATCGTCACCGAGGACCCGCTCCCTGAAGGATTGGCTGCCCCAGAAGAGTAATTTCCTGAATTCCCTGGAGACAGCTTTGGAGAGACTGGAGACGGCATCCCAACAGGTTTGCTGCTCAGCCAAAGGGAAAGATTAAATTGGAAATGCATAAATACAGGAACTTTAAACACACCACGCTGTGAGATGGCCTCTTAAGACTCTTGGACCACACTCAGGGTGTGGGATGATCAAACAGTCACACTTTGCACACCAAAAATAACAATTTGCCCCATAACAAATTAAATGCTCAAGGTGGTAACTGCTGAGGATCCTCCAACTCTTACTTTTAGCTTACAAAACCCAATTACCAAACCTCATCATCTCTTAAATGAATAAAATCTTAAGTTCATTGTTTAAATAAATTGAATCTTAAAGAATAAGAATGAAAATGTTACAACTACTTGGTAACCAAATGCCATAATACTACATTATAATGTAATATTACACTATTACATTATAATGTAATATTACACTATTACATTATATTAATAACATTACATTACATAATATGGTATTATTGCAAAAAACACAATGGAAATCTGAAATGCCCTCTTAAAACTCATTGAATAATTTAACAAGGTCCATTTCTGGATTTATAAAGCAGAAGTAAATTGCTAAACTAGGGGATAGACAACCCTTCAAGTACTTGTAAACATCTGGGCTTGTAGTACTAATAAAGCTCTTGTTTTCAGGGGAAAACACATTAAATTAAGCAAAACTCACTGAGATAAGTAACTTGTGGGTTACAGACCCTTTTTTCCCTGACAAACCCTGCAGAGCATCACTAGCAACAGCCTCCCTCAAAATCCACACCTTTAAAACAATCAACCCAAAAGCTGCCCTCTGAGCACCCCAGGCACACAGGTAATGTGGAAAACGTGCTGGAAGTTGAGAAATACAGGTAAGAGCTTTTACCACTTACCTTCCCATACCAGGTGATGGTGCTTGAGAATTATTGTAGCAATTCTGTTGGGGAAAAAAGACATTTCTCACCTATTTTATGGTTATACTTTAGTTACATTTTATCTGGTTATTTGGTTATTTTTGACCAAATTAACATTTGTAGTTTTTCTTCTAAGCAACATTCTCAATAGTATCACAGTAAACTGAAATTTGGGAAAAGAGCCTTTTTTACTGATGACTAAGACACGAATTAAGGGATCATTTTAGCAACACAAAGAAGGATTGGAATGGTCCTCTGCTCTAACCATTAGAACCCATTGCCCCTTATGAGAATATTTTGGGTTTTGCAGCCTGTTACTAGAAAGAAATCTGTTATTACTGGCATTGGAGAATAAAAGATATCCCAAATTTGAGAAGTCGGGCACGTGACAAATCTGTTTCCTCTCAGCATTGAGAGCTGGGATTTCAGAGAAACCCAATGACACCATTTACCCATCCCCAAGAGTTCCTTTGAAAAACCTCTGCCTAGTTCAAGGACTGAGTAATAAAACCAGACATATCACAACTTGTTCTCATCTGCAACATCTTGATTCAAATAAATTCATCCACAGGATGTGTCACTTGATCTCGTTTCCCTGACAGCACTTTTAAATCAGTTGCACAGGAATTTAGATAAATCCATGGGGAATTAGCCTAAAACCAGCAAGCATCCCACTGCAAACAAGCTTCTTCTTGAAGCCTACTACATTTATCAAAGAAGGCAAAATCCAGAGCGAATTATTTAATAAGAGAGTTGTCATACCAGGACCAGCAGGGTTATATGACAGCCAAGCTCTTCTTTGCCCAGCTTTAAACTACTCAACTTTAATATACTTTCAAGGTCCAGTTCTAAATAGGTGTATTCCAAGTTCTCATGTAGCAGTTTGAAAATTGGATTCAGCAATTTTAAGTGAGGTAGACCTTTAATATCATTAGGTTTTAATATTCTAAGAAAATACAGATGCAATTACCTTCAGATGTTCCGTCAGAGTTTTTGAGTATTTCAATGCACTTTCCTTTTTCAGTTTGAAAAGCCTCAGGTACAGCAGAGCTTGGCACCGAAGGCTGGCCAAAACAGGACAAAAACCAGGCAATGTCAGGTTTAGCACAAACCAGCTCAGCCCTCAAGTTGTAACTCGACCAAAAAATCCACAACCACCTTTAAATTCTCAAGGAAACTGGAACGGATTTGTGTGTCTCAGGCTGAAACTTTAACTTTCAGCAAATTTGTTGATAAAAGGAGCTTGAGAGACAACACAAAGTGACTTCCTAGACAAGGGTTTCCTTTATTTTTCACCTGTCAGTACATCCTGAGCACTCTGCCATGGCCTCCCCTTTCCTTTCCCCCCTCAACCAAGGGGTTCTGGTCCTCCACATCTGCTGCAGCCATTCCACTAAAATCTACAGGGCTACTGGCAGTTCTTACAGCGGGTCCAAATAGTGAGTTATCCCTGGAAGTGCACAGGATGGACCCCCCCCATCCTTTCTGCTGTTACTCCTTAGTGCTTCAAAGACTTGATCCTCTTCAACATCCCCTCTGCCCTCCTTTACAGTAATCAGATACACAGCACTAACCTCTATGTACAGCCAAGTGAAAAACTCATGTATTTGGTTCAGAAACACCCGAGAGCCCAGTGTGACACAGCACTTCATGCAGATAAAACATGTGAAATCCATCACTGCAGTGTATGGAGGTCAGAACCCACGTACCAAAGCACTGCCAGCCTTTTGTCTGCAGCCGTTGCATCCGGTGCCAAGTAATTCTTCAGTTTCATAGTGTATCTGCAGACAAAGGCATCAAGTGAACCACAAAATAAAAATTACAGTTTCATTTATCAATCATAAAACAACTGATGTGCCTATGAATTTCTAATTTCAACTGTCTTCACCATTTCAGGAACCTCTCTCAGACTAAACAGAACACTGACCAGGCAGTAACTGGAACTATTTTGCTTCTTATGGGTTACTTATTGTAGAGAGGCTTCAAAAGCCTTAGCAGAAACCATCTCAACCTTCATGAAAACACTTTAAACCTCAGCAACTGGAATGAACTGGTCAGTGATCCAGTTTTAGTGGAGAATAACAACAGACCTCAAAAGCTGCTGTCCAGACCTCAGTCCATCTGGCACCTTTGATTGCCAGACCCCTTCCCCACCCACTTGCCTTTGTATGGGCTTTGCAATGCTTACTTGATTAATTCCACAGTTTCTGAATACATAGGGAACGGGGACTTGGATTCCTGAGCATTTTTCTCCAATGCATTCCCACACTCAATGAAGGACACGACAGCATCCAGGTAGTACACGGCCTTCTCAAACCTGTCCGACTGAGAGAGTGGAGAGACACTTTTAGAGACAAAAAGCAGAGAGAAGTACAGGAAAGTTCCAGTACAGAAGGGCAGCAAAGTGGCAAAGGCAGGAAACCAACCCCAGGATAATATGCAGACACTGGGTGATACTGGAGATTCACTTACCAAAGCATCTGCATTGTGTTTCAACTTCTTTGCTTCTTGCAAATAATGATCAGCTGAGTAAGTCCTGCAAGAGAGGTCACAGAATTAGGGCCTCAGCCCTACCCTTATTTCATGGCTTTTTATGTCTGAAGCTTCTTAGTATTGCCAAATTTCAATTTTCTTTTCTGTTCCTAACTAAAGCAACACTATGATAAAACTGCTTAAAGTTAGTTTTCTAGTTTCAGAGTAATTCAAAAAGTATTTCAAGTAAGTTGACTACCAAATATGAATTGCTTCAATTTACGGCACTTGATAGCCAAGCAAATCAAACACTTGACCAACAGAAGGGGCAGGGGAAGGAAAAAATACAAAATTAGAGGACAGATTAATCCAGCACCTCCAGCACTTGCATTACTGAGGGTGTGTTATATTTAAAATGATGACAGAATAAATCAAGATACATTCAGATGTTAATTGCCTTTGCTTTGCTACCTAAAACAATCAATGCTAAAAGATTTTCTCAACCAGATGAGCAGAAACAATCCTAGAAGTATAATGAAACATTTAAATATATATTAAAAAAATACCTAGAAGTTGATTAAAGTTTGTAACAAATTATCCCATCCATCCTATCTTACTTGTCAAAGAATTAAAAGATACTTGAAATCAACATTTTTACCAGTCCACTTATAGGAAAGTGATGCCATTACAAAGCAACAGTTATTATTAAAAAGATTATGTAACTAAAAAATTATTTCAGTCAGTTCTAATCCCAAGAAATTCTAAAATGTCTCTGTTACAACCACAAGGTTGTATCACTTCAAAATTACTGTTCCTTGCAAGAGGCTCTCATTAGGGCTTCTTATACTTCCATACAAAAGCAGGTTTTAATTTTTTCAGGTTTTAAGTTTCATTTAATCTCAATTTCTTGGCTCTGTTTAGCCTTGGGATAATTACAAAATCCCCATCAGCTATTTTGTCCTAAATTGATTGTTACTCTAATCAAATTTGATCAACTATTTTTCTATTTTAAAAGAGCTTTTAATCAGAAAGTTACTTTCACATCTGGTGCAAACATAATTTTATCTGTAAAGTGAATTTAAAGAAGTGCTTTCAGAACAATCAATGTGCTGAGATTGGAATTGGCACAAGTGAAACCTGAAGTCTGCACAAGATGGTGAATATTTATTTTCTTTTCAAGGTATTTTCTTTGACAAAGAGCTTTCATGTAAGATCCTTTGTGAAGCAAAATGACAACTCTTCTCCATGGGGAGCTGGCTGTGCTTGAGATCTGCAACTACAGAGAGGGAAAGGCAATTTTCTGTTCTTACCTATCATCAAAAACAAGCTTTGCTCTCCTTGACTTTGCACTTTCTGTAGCCTGAGCAGAGGCAGGAGGGCAGCTGGAGGAATTGTTCACAATCTTTTCCTGAAAGGGAAATCAATGCCAAATAATACATTTAAACAACAGTTAATTTTTCTCTGCCTTCAAGAAAACCATTTGTTATATAAACTTTGCCCATGACTTCAAACATTCTGTGCAACGAGGACAGTTTGGAGCCACCTGAGCTGCCACTGATGCAGCCAAGGCTTTCTAGACACACCGGGATCCAGGAAATCCCTCCCTCAGTCTCCTATGTCACTGTTTCTAAATCCTGTTTTTCCACTCTAACAAAGAGATGGTGAGGATTTTGATGATTTCTCGTTTCTATCAACAACACACTCTGCTGAATGCCTTTACCTTGAAAAAAACACACACAGGAGGAGTAGCTACTACTCTGAGAAAGGCATGAGTAAGGACAACTGAGGTCTAAAATGATAAACATCTTGCAAATTAACAACTGGCTTGGGGATATTTATATTTTTAAATTCCATCACATCTATCTTCCCAACTCAAATCTTTTAAAAACCATTTTCTGCACCATCTTCATAACCATGTTTTCTTCCCCCATAACCAAGGAGAGCTCTGTAAATTTGAATAATCTTTCTGAGGCCCTACAATGTGATAGAATGAGAACCAGAGATTCCCAGCCCAGCACTGAGCATGGACCAAGCTCCTGCTCTCCTTCAAAACAGGACAAATTCTGTATTTGCTCTGAGGAGACAAGAGCAACCTCACTGTTCCATTTACCTGTGTGTGGACAGCATTCTAGTGATATTTCTTATTAACCAATGAAACAATGAACAGGCAGCACCAGTCACCAGGAGATGATTAAGACTAAACACATTTCACTAATTAATAGAAGATTTTGACAGGATAATCATTAGTATAGCACCTCTCTTCCAAGGTGTTTTCTAACTCACAGACTTCCAAAGCACTTAAGCACTATGACAAGAAACAATGCATATCTAATAATTATATTTTAACTTGAACTGAAAATGGTGATTCAGCTCAACACGCAAAGCAAAGAAGGAGGTTTAAGGCAGAGTCAGCCATTTACCTTGGCTTCCTTGGCACTGCTGGAACCCTTCCCCTCTGTCTTCTTCTGCTTGGAAGAGGAGCTGCTTTTGGTGCCACTGCTGCTCTCCTTGCCTGGGTTGCTGCTGGATTTTAGGGATGACGACTGACTGACCGTCCTCTTCCGGGACCCATGTTCCTGCTTGGAATCTTTCTGCAGCACTGGGGCAGCAGGAGATGGCAGTAAATCCTTCTCTTTAACAGCACTTGGCTTTGAAGACCTGGACAAAAGCAACAAATTCAGGGTTAGGGTTTCTTTCCTTAAAAAACAAACCCAAATGCGACCAAACAAAATCAACACAAAAAAAAACCCCTAACACAAAAACCTTGGATTTCTAACTTCTAAACGAAAAAAACCTAGTTTTTAAAACAAGATTATTATTAGACCTAGCAAACCAGCTATGGAGAAAAGGAGAGTAATTTTGGAGAGAAGTTCCTCCAAAGCCAGATTGAACTCGTTTTCACGATTTTATTTGTTCTGACCTGAAAACACAGACAAAACCAGACAAGTTCTAACCATAAAACCACACCCCTACACCAGTTCTTTAAAAAAATCCACCCTAAACATTCACAATTTCAGCACTGGAAGCCAATGCCAGCGCCAGGCTGTCTGTGCAGACCAGCCAGCCAACAGCTCCAGGGAAAGATGCTCCAGATAAACCTTTGGAACCCAGGGAATGGGAAAACTTCTCAGTGCAGCCTTTCAGGACACTCTTACCTTGGCTGCTGAGGGAAGCTGTTGGCTATTCCTGGCTTCCCACCATTATTATATCTACACATTATTCCTATAAAATCACAGACTTTCATTTAATTAACTGTCCTCCAGAGAACTTCACTGGCAATCAAGGAAATATCAGAAATAGAAGGCAATAAAGGAAAATCAAGCTAGAAATGTATCCCTTCATTATACAGCTGTTTCCTAACAAACAGTAAAACACTGTTTAATTTAGAAGGGGCAAATAAGAATTGTAGCATCTGATGTGCTGCAGCTTCTCACATATTTGTAATTTGGCAATTACTCACTAGGCAGAAATATTTTCCATGACACAATTATACCAGTTTTCTGCTGCTTGATCTGAAACAGCAGAGTTTTAAAAGGCAGTGGAAAAAACTCTTACTCTGACCAAGAAATAAATCAAATAAAAGCAAACAGGTATTGCAAAAAGTATGAGAAATTCAGAAATAACATACTAAACAATGTTACTGATTTGCTAATTCTGTACTTGCTTTTGTGTCACTCTCACTTTTCTTTAGTTAAAGTGCAAGCTAAACTGATAGATGTGAGACTGAACCCATGGATCCAAAGCTCAATGCCATCAGCTGCCCAGACAAAGCTAGTTATGTAATTTATTCCAAGTTTACAAACTTGCTAAATGCAGAATTACCAAGTCGGGTGAATTCAAAAGCACAGATTTTGCAGGATCAGAAAGTCAGTTGCACAGCTGATTTCTACACCAAATTCAAATCCCTCTATGTATTAGAGTAAACCAGGAAGCAAATATTCTCTACTATACCACCCCTTCACAGAAAGGGTCACCTGACTAACTGTTAAGTTACATAATGGTCTTTGGCCAATGTTTTTGCTTATGGAAATTAATTTTCATCAACTTCTTGTAGAAACGCTGAAACAAATTTGTTTGAAGGGTAAGAAATAATGAAATTTTACCAATTGATTAAGGAAGTACTTGGAGTCAGGGAGAGTAGGGGGAAGATAGGCACTATCCTCTCCATGACCACCCTGAGCCTTCATGTTGGGAACAGCCAAGATACTCACTCCCTACTGCTGGAAGTCTTGTGTCCTGATGGAGCTTTTTCTTCCAGTTTCGTTTTCTTGCTTTCACTGGCTCTGTTTTCATCCTCATTCTAAGTAAAGCAAACAAGAAATACATCCAGCAAACATCCACATTTACAGCTTCACTGAGAGTGGTAATATTTGACACTAAGAGACCTCATTTAGCAGGTGTTCTGCAGAGCAAAATACATACAGACCAGGAAAAAAATGTCTTACAGCATCTAATCATTATCAAATATTTGATCAGATCTTGACACTGGAACAAAAGTAAAACCAAAGTCTGGCTTCTAAATTACCAATCTCCATAAAAGCAACAGCAGCCAAGTTGTCCATTTTAGAACAAATACATTATCACTATGAAATATCAGCAAAATCTGCCAAAGGCTTTGGCAAAGATCAGGAGACAGTTTTATGTTGTAGGGGTCTAAAGAGTATCTTATGAATGCCAGGAAAGGGTATAAATCTAATCAGTCTGTTAAAGGAAGTTCAAAGATGTTGAAAACTTGATAGTTATATAAATGTAATCCTAAAGTTAAAGGCTCTTGAAAGTAAATTTCTCAAGTGTCATCATGCAGCACTGGAGGGATCAATACAGTGAAAAAAATGGACAATGGGGGCTCACACAGCAAATTATGTGGCAACACCCCTCAGATTCAAACCCAACAGGTTTCAGTTTTGTTACACTCATGCTGCAACCCTGAGCCTTGTGACAAAGATAACACAGGAGCAAACAATGACTAGAAATCAAATGGTGCCAGTTGTGTTTGGAGCACTCAAACCTAAAATGGGAGAGGTGGGGGGAAAGGGGAGTTCTTTAGTTGCCTCACACAGGATTCCATCTTCTCTGGTGGCACCAGGAAGCATCAGAGTGACCTGAGGCTTCACATCAGACTATTTCCTGGGATAAAGCCTAAATTAATTGGTCTAACCGAAACTTTCTAGTTTAGATGTAAGAGCACAGATCTAACTCCAAATGTGTAGTGAAAAGCATAACTGGCCAAAGAAAGAGAAGTCAGTCAATTCAGACCCATTGGAGCACGTGGGTGCACTCCTAGGAACATCAGGAATTATACAGCAACACTTGCAAAAAGTAATTATTCACTGTACTGGTCAGAATTATATCCCTTTTACCAAAAAAAACCAAAACCCAACCCAACAGTCTGACCTATAAGAGCACAGGGATTGATCCATGTGTTCTACACAAACAGGGAACAAAGCCACTCCTACATTGCTCAGTCACTACACTAAGGTACGATCTGGATTCTGGGATACACACAATCCACTGTGGGCTGAGGTAACAGGCAGATCTCTCTACAAAATTATCACCTGCTTGTGTTTCCTTTTGCCTTTTGTAGAACTTTTGTCTGACGGCTGTTTCTGGGATTCCCTGGGGTGCTTCTCCAGGGTGCTTTTCTTCTCCACTTTGGGTGCATCAGCATCCTTGTAAGGCTTCCCTGGTATTCGGGATAAGAGGCTCAAGTCAATCTTCACAATGAGTGGGTACCTTTCATCAGGATCACTGAGTGGTGAAAGAAGCTCTTTCTCTTCCATAGGAGAGAACATTCTTTGCCGAAAAAAGCTGTCATCCTCCTCCATGGAAGATTTAACAGGAGTCCTATTGCTCTCAGAGTATTTGGGTGTTTGTGATGAAGGAGGCAGACTTTCATTTTCATCTGAATCAGAGGATGAGGTATCTGTTTCGATGAATTCCCTGGATTTCTGGGCAGATTTGCTTGAAGCCTTGTATTTCTTTTTCTCTGTTGTAGGCCGAGGGGAAGACTTGGGCTCTTTCTTTATGTTGGGTTTCCTGGAGCCTTTCGTGGCTGCTTTATGCCTGTTTGAAGGGATATTTGTTGCCATGTCTACTGGGGTTTCACTTTCTATTTTAAGACCTCCTCTAGGCTCTTCCACAGATGTCTTTTCTGCCTTCTTGGGCTGTTTTTTGCCCACAGTCCTCCTCTGTGCCGAGCTGTCGCTCTGGGCAGGTGATTTCTGCCTGCCCCGACTGCTCTCCGAGCCCTTCTGGGTGGGTTTGGAATCTCGCCCTGGTGTAGAAGAAATGGAATCCTTGGATCCACTTTGATCAGTGTACCCACTCCCTGTGCCCTGATCCCGTCCCTCTTTTTTGTAGCCTTGGGAAGATGGGATATTGCTGTCCACAGAAGAAGCTGGTGACACCTTATGGGAATTAACTTTGTTCAACCAGTTATCCAGTTGCCACTTGTTTGTCGGCGGTGGCTCTGGCTAAAAACAAATTAAAAAACAGAATTAGATAAAGTATTTCATTTTTCATTACTTCCATCATTCATTACTTCATTTCTTCCATCTTTTCCAAGGGACAGCTTGATGATGCTGCATGCCAAAGCAACAGGTACACCCAAAACTCGAGATAAATAACAAATGAAATACAGGTAACAAATAACACCTCATTTTTCCCTTCATCTGGAGCAGCTGCCACGAAGAGGCAACATTTGATGTCAGTTCTTTAAGGTACTGTTACCATATTTAACTTCTGCTTTCCAGCAGACAACAGGTGGTAAAAACCACCTCACATTCAAACATCAAATGTGTGTTTATACAACTGCCATATCCTACTACAGCTACTGTGGTGGAAGAACAGTCTGGCTTGAAAAAGAACCCACATGAGTCTATTTTTTACCAACAGTTTGAGGAATTTTTCAATCTTTTCTGTGTTAAAACTGAGGATTAATGCCAAGCACAGGTCAAACCCTACCTCGGGGGATGCACTCTGGGATGGTTCATTGGCTTCACTGTCACTGGAACTGCTCTCACTCTCTGAGTCAGACCCTGAGCTGCTTTCAGAGCCACTGTGGCTGCTCGAGTCATCCCTGGAGTTATCTGCTCCTTCACTGTTATGCTGAGAAGGTTCAGAATTACTGGAAGAAAAATGGTGAAAACCAAACATTACCCAAGGCCCAAATATATCCTAGAAATCCTTCCATCAGAAATTAGAAAATGTAACATTTTAATTAACATTCAACATAACTGAACACAGTTCACCCTGGAAACAAACAACCTTTGTTTTTTCCATCTTCCCAAAGTGGTCACTGAATTTACAGGACAGACACTATTTAACCACTGATTAAATTCTAATCACCTGTGGCTTCAACACAAGACAAAGGACAAACATGAATTTTGGAAATGAGCTCAAGCCAAGAGTGCTGACTGGGTGAAATATCCCCTCTCTCCTTCCTGTGCTGCAATCCCCAGGAATTCCTACCTTCCAGGTGTGCTCCTTGGCACTGTCTTATCGCAGTCCTGCAATTAAGAAAAACAGCATGAAGCTTCTAGAAGTTATTTTAGGCTTGTATATACAATTAAATAACAAAACATCCATTTTGAGCCTTTAATTTTTTTTTATATAGCACCTTCATTCAGCATTTGCAGCAGCTTAAATTTATCTGCATTTTCTTTACACAGAAAGAAGTTTCGCCAGGTTTTCACCACAAATCTCTATATTCAAGTACTAGAACTGGGAACAGGATTAAAAATATTACCAGAGGAAGGAAGTTACTGTTGAGCAGCACAGACATACAGGTATTTTTATTTCACATGCTAAGGGCCATTTCTGGCAGAAGCTGTAAAAAGTTAATTTTAAGAAGAGTGAAAAAGAAACTTTTTGATAAAAATAAAGGTGACATGTGAAATCAAGAATTTCTAGATAAAAGCATTATGTTTTCACAAAACAATTTCCCCCACATTTACATTTAGGAATATCAGAGGTTTGTCTAAAAACATTCCTCTAGATTTTAAGTTTTTAATCCCAAATCTCCTGTTAAGCTGCCCAGTTTGCTGCTGGGACACTGATCCTGCTGCAGGACTGAACCATGAATGAATTCAGTGTTTTCCTGGAACTTTGATTTAAGGAACATACCTGCTCTCCATCGCTGTCTTCACTACTGCTGAGTTTTAAGTCATCTTTCAACATACTAAGTAAAAGGGAGAAAGTGAGACAAGTTTTTCCAGGTACTTTAATTACTTTCAAAGCATTCTTCTAGATTTCAACATGCCATTGTTTATCCTACAGAGAGGCTGCATGGGTGAAAGCCACCACATACCATTCAAACATTTCATGTTTAAGAATGGTGAGTTAAGACATTCTTTAGAGAAGAATAAGGATTCAGGTACTCTGACTCCTTAGTCCATTCTGTTAAATCTAAAAAGGAAATAACACAATTTACTGATGTGAGAGGAGATAACTTGTGTATGTTCCACTTCTTACATACAATGGCCAAGAATAGTGATTCAAATGGAATAAAGAAAGCCAACACCAGTAGCTGCTTCCTGTCTTGTGGCAACTGTCCTAAGCTGTAATTAATTATTATTATTCAAAGCAATAATTACTTATGGTAGTCATACATGCTCACATCATTTCATAAGACTGAAAATACACAAGCATAATGAAAATATATAACAGAGTCTTTATGATTATTGAGAAATATATTTGATTATAAAAATAAATCATCTTACTCTGTCTGGTTTGCTTCGCATCTGCAGAAAGAAAGAAAGAAAGGATTAGAAGTCTAATACTTCTGAGTTTCACAGCAGAACTGTTCTACTGATGATCTGGAAAGGAACATCAGCCTCTAGGATCTTGTTCCTGAAATACTTGTCATTGATATCCTTTTCCAAGAATGTATTTATCTCCTTTTTAAAGGTTTTTTTTACCAGATCATAATCACTTTAAAAAAAAAATTATTTAAAGCTGTATTGTCACAGTAAACATCATCTAAACTTTCTTCCCATGCATCTCAACTCAGCAGGTGTCCAATGTTGCCTCTTGTTCTCAGATGTTCTTACATCCCTAGCTTTGGAAAGAGCACAGTTTCTTCTCAGTATCTTCCTAAACTGCATGTTTTGAGGAAATTTACTGTAAATCTATATTAATTGAGGGAGGCTTCTTTTTGTTCTATTTTTTCCCTCAGAGGTCATGTGTTTTTAATCTTGCCATTTCAGTGGCAGAAGAAGTCTTAGTTCTGTGATTGCATCCCAAAAAATGGTAACTGAGATTAAGTTTTCAGATTCTACAACCACTTTAACTAACATACAATCAGGCAGTGAGTATTTATGTTTATGGGCATATTTGTTTGGAAACAATCTTTTAACTGCATATAATTGATTTTCAAAGGTGGACTACAGCCATCTAGAATATTCTAGTTGCTTTTGAATTTTTCTGGGTTGCTGTGTCTGTGTCCATAACTAACAGAAGTATTTATCAGTGAGTTAAAAGACTGAGCTGAACAAGCTTACCAAGATCCCAGACAGTTTTCTGTCTCTACCAATAAAAAACCTTTCCCTATCCTGTATTTCTGACACCTACAGGCTCCTTCCTGTGACAGCTCTGCAAGGCACATGTTTGCTAAGTGCTGTCCTGCCTGTTCTTACACACTGATGCCTTTCTGGTCCCCAAGCCAATTCCAAGGTCCAAACTCCTGCACACCTCTCTGGACAGCTGACAAGAAACCAGGGGAGCAGAAAGGCAGCACAAGGTATTTGTTACTCACTCCAGTGTGCAATATGTGGTCTACTGTTCAGAAAACAGCAGCTGGAAGATGATCCCCTTTTTCTGCCAGCCAAGCAGAAGATGCTGAAGCGCCTGTGCAAGAACTGACACGTTCTACTACACAGCTATTTTCCAAATCTTTTAAACTACAACTATTGTCTGTGAAATGTTTTCTCAACAGCTACTTACGATTTGGATTGATGACCATTGGATGTTTTGGATGAAGGATTATATCGTTCTAGAAGAAAAAAAGAAACACACAGTTGAAAACTCAGCAGCAAAAGAAGCCACTCCAAAGCTGCCACAAGGATACAGCCATGGATAAACCATGGAGGGGACAGGGGAGAGCAGGAACCAGGTGACACAAGGTACAACCTCCCACAGACTGAAGGAATGCAGAGGCAAAGTACTAAATACAGCAAATAATTTAATCAAAAAAATCTAGAAAATCATTTAAATCATTGTTGTCTAAACCAATACACACTTAGTTTGTTATAAATGTTGTGAAATCTGTTTTGCTTCTACCAAGATCAAACTATTGCCTTCTACGTTCAGGATATGGGATACAGATCTGCCTGTTGAGCTCTGATTTGTTTCATCATCCCCACACAGCTTTTGAGGGGATGAGCAATCTCCACATCCCAAAAATCCAACTCAGATACCAATTATGACAACAGGAATATACACCGATGTAATCTGCTTTTTTCAGTTTGGGTTTTTCCCCTTCCCTTTTCTTTAATCCTGGCAAATAACTGAGTGCAACTCAAGAGAAACAAGAACTGAGGCCGTTGAAACTTTCCAGAAAATCCTAACAGGAGCTGAAAACCAGCTCTGTGTTAATTAACCTTCCTCTTCCTTTACACACCTAAAGATCAGCTGCTCCTATAACGTGAGCCTATGGTTTAGCATTATGGAATTAAGATTTAATTTGTTTCCTTAATTCTCCACTGTATCAGGTGTTCACATTAAGCTGCTTGTGAATATCTAAGAATAAACCATTCTCCTTTTACTATTTAAGCTGTTTAATCACTTCAAGAGGGAGTGGAAAGACTTTTGGAAGGTAACAGCACAAATCCAACTCAATTTCAGCTGGTATGTTACTTGTGTTAAGTGTTCCTTTCAGCAATATTCAAAATAATGACACAGTTAAAAGAAATAAAAGCTGCTGTTGTCTAAAATCCAAAAATTTATTCTGGAGCAAGAAATTCAAGGATATTACTAAGCATATTATATGAATTCTTGATCAGTTTTCTCTCTTGATTTTAAAATGTCAAACTGAAAATGACAATGTGCTTTTTCTACTGAATATAAGTAAAAGCACTATTTTGGTTTCTAACATGTCCCCAAGCAGGGATTTTTTTAAAAAATGTTTTGTTTTAGTACTCAGCTATTTTCAATTCAATCAATCATGAAGGCTTTTTTTTTAAGAATTAGAAAATGTGATCAATTAGAAATACTTATTTCTTCCAAGAACACATCACCCTTGAAACTCAGTGATAACCTTCTGTATCTGAACAAGAAATGCAAAAGAAAATCAAGCAATTGTTTATAGCTTAAAACTTGAAAAAGCAGAGAAAATCTTAACTCAGACTTCATCCCATGACCAGTCTGGAAAATCTCATTCCCTAAAAAACATGACATCTTAGGAGATGCTGAGAATACAGAATGGCAACAAAAGCATTAAACATGTCCCAGGAAATTTAATGTACTCACTCTGTTCTCCAGTGCCAAAACTGGACTGCTGAGATTCCTGAGGGAAGAAAAGATCACAGGTGGGATTTTAACACAATAAAACCCAGGGTGTAAGGAAAATACTCTTTATATGTAATGGATGACACTTAACCTCTGAAAAAAGGGGAAAAAATATAACAACAACCAGAAAGGATTGCTTATCTGGACCCCAGAGCAGCCCAGGTGAGAGCTTCCCACTCCTCTTCCTCAGCCCAGCTCACCCATTTCCTTGGTGTTAAGAATGGCCATGTGCAGTTGCACTAAATCACAGCTGAAACTCCAAAATCCCTCTGTAACTTCCATAAATCCCATCTCCCTGTATGTTTAGCATGGAGAGGAACTGTTCAGGATGTCTGTTTATCCTTCTTATACACAAGCTTTGCTGCTTGTTTGCAGTATTTTTCTTCAAACTCTTTTCTCCTCATTTTCCTTTTCCAGGCACAAACAGCACCACGAGGGACAAGCAACAAGGACAGGAAAAACCTCTCAACCAAAAATGTATCTCAGCCACAAAGGAGCCTCAAGGACAACATGACATTTCAAACGTGACCAACCCTGCACACTCTGCCCAAAAGGCTCCACGTGGGTCCCTGGTAAATCCAGCCAGGCCCAGGTGGCCAACACAGCATTCCACCCTGGAACAGCCAGAGCTCCATGAAATCACACAATTCCCTTATGCAAAAGCCAATAAACAACAGTATTATAGATTCACAGAATGGTTTGAGTTGGAAAGGACCTTAAAGCTCATCTAGTTGTAGCCCCCTGGAGGGACATCTTCCACTGCACGTGTCCAACCTGGCCTTGAGCTCTTCCAGAGATGGAGCAGCCACAGCACCTCTGGGCAAACTGTGGAAGGGCCTCACCACCCTCACAGCCAAGAATTTCTTCCTAACATCCTATAAAACTAGCCATGAAAATGAAGCCTCCAAAATTTTAGCACTTGTAGCATCTTCAGTATTCCCATTCCAAAAATCCTGTTAATTTTGTGTCTGTGTAAATCCCAATTCTGACGCCCAAGACACAGCGCATTATAAATGTTTTTTAGACCCTAAAATATTGTTTTAACAAACAAATACACAGAGGCTACTGAACTACTGAAAATCCACTTCCAGGCAGGAGTGCCTTTTTAAAATAGTACCTTCTTGACCTCATTTTAAAAGGAGGACAACTGCTAGCCCCAGAAATACAAACTGAGTCAAATATTTACAATTTTTAGGTATATACAGACATTACAATAAAACAATTAATTCCATTTTTTCTGGTACACCTGTGAACCAGTTTTCCCACACAGCCAAGTCTGTGCCAGGCAGTTTACAAGATGGAAGTTTTTAAAAACACAAAAGCTTTACACAGCACAGCACACTTAGGATGTTTTCAATTTCCCTTAACTTTGTATTTCTGAAGTGGAAGCAGTTGCAATAATGCACTGAACAAATATTTTCTGGATGGGGAACTTGATAAGGAACCTTCTGTGAAAGGTGTTTCAAATGCCTCTGATCTTTACTAAGTGAAAGAAAGGGACAATAAAAATAAAATTTACCTCTGTTTAAAGTGCAAAGAAAAGATGGAGAGAAGTCTTGTGACTTCAAGAAAGCAACAGCCATGCTTCCTTAAAAATAAAACCTCTTTTTTATCTTTTACACAGGTAGGAGGGCTGGTGTGATTCTGATTCCCTTTTGCCACTGGCAGCTCAGACAAGACAACAAACCAAGTCAAGAAAGAAGTAATGACCACACAATAATTAACCACCACATCTGCAGAGCCACTGCACTCAAGGGAGAACGGGATGGGGAACTGTCACCCCTTTACCAGCACACGGATGAGGAATTCTGCAGAACACACCTGCTTAATTCCTTGCTTTAGTCAACTTCCTACTTGGAAGGCAAAGCACAACCTCTCAGCTAAGTCCACTTTAATGCGGTGTTATGGTTGTATGTGCAACTTTTTCCAACTCTCTTGCCATCTACTGAATACATATTTCTTTAAGAAACTCAGAAATTAAAAAAAACAAAAGCTCTCCTTTCAACTCCAAAGTTATTTACAGCAGCAGCTTCCAAAGGTCGGCTTCAGAAAGAAATTCAAAACAACTGAAAGGAAGGAAACTCTTTTAACCAAAATATAATAGACTGTTGAGGTTATACAGGGAAGATACTTAAAGCAGGAAACAAAAAGTATGACAAGAAAACGTGGAGAGAGGAACTCTCCAGCTGGACAGGACGGCCTTGGGACCGGATTCTCATCTCACGGCCCCAGCTGTGGTGAACGGGACCCATTTCCATTTAATATCTGGAATCTCAGGTCAGATCTCATTTTTATTTGTCAGAAAGAATTTCTACATATTACAGCAGATCAAGGGACCCGACTGCTGGCCTCAGTCATTGTGGCACAGGGCAGGAATGGAGGAACCTGGAGGCAGAACCCACCTCTCCAGAGATGCCTCCAGGCCCCGGCGCAGGTACAAACACTGCCAAGCCTCCCATGGTGCTGGGAAGCAAAAAACTTCCCCTCCCCAACAAACAGCTGGAGTTTTTTAATATATTTCATAAACAATGCAGTATTTTTGGAGTTCTTGACTGTGAGCCCATGGATAAAATTACAGAGTATTAGGTCACGGGATAACATTTTTTATCAAGACTTAGGAATCTACATTTTTTTCATAGCATCCATAAAACTTTCCCTGACCTATTTTCACAGAGTTTTATCTTCTGACTCAAAGACTTCTTAGTAACTATTAGATATATTTATAGTAATCAGAGAGGCCCCACTTAGGAGTTTGGGTTCCTTCAAGTTACTCACTCTACACCCAGGGAAAGCAATCCCAACCCAACAGTCTGACAAATAAAATCAAGTGGTCCACCAAAGGGAGCTTAATTTTGTGTGAGCAGGAAAAACACACCAACTTCTGCACCCAAGAGGAATGCTGTGAAACACTTCAGCATATTACTTGTAATAAATGGAGAACAGGATTAAAGAGAAGTTTTCCTGCAACAGAACTGCTTGATTAAAGAAAACCACTGTTTTGTTTTGTTTGGTGAATTCTGCTCTGGGCCCAGACTGCACAAGCCTATGGCTCACTAACTCAGTGGAATTTTGTAGAGTTGCTCCTGCCAAGAATGACAGAGGGGAGAAGGCAGAGGAAATTATAGGCTTTGGATGCAGAGAGAGAATTTGACAGAGTTCCATGGCTAAGATGTGCAGCCACAAAATAAAAAACCTGGCAAAAAGTCAAGACACTCTGAGCAGCCATAAATGGAATTTTTTGCAAACTGGGTGAAGAAACACAATCCAGGTTGAGCAGTTTAAAAAGCCCCACAACCCACCTTTTTTTGTTCAAACATTAACACAACTGTGCAGTCTCTGTAGTTTCTCTCTGTCACACACATGTGGATTTCTGCACACCTTCCTTCTCTCCAAACTGAGTCAAAAGCCAGGGAAACACAGAAACAAGCAGTTCCAGCAACCCCAAAGCCAAGTGTGCTCAAAATGCAGAGGGAAAATATCTCCCCGAAGGTTGAGGAAAAAGTAATCAAAGCAGTGGAAAAAGGACCTTTGTTGATGAGGAAAGGTGTGGAATTTCTTTCTTTATTATAAAAGGTATGAATTATTTCCAGGCTGATAAGTTTTATGTAACACAGCAAAAGAAAGCAGGATTAATATTGATCTAATGTTAAAAAAATAGACAAGATTTATTTTCTAGATATGCCTTCCAAAGTAAAGTTGGGAACTGAATGGCATGTTCTGCATTTTTTGATCACTGGAGAGAAGCAAAATGCCACACAGAGACTGGATGACAGCAAGACTGCCCATGGCTCTGGGATATCCAGCCAGGATGAGAACCTGAACTCGTACCAGGCTGGGGGAGTTTTATGAATGTGCACTTCCAACATGGACTTGGAATCTTTGGCTGAAAGAAGGTGATGTCAAATCATTCACTTAAGACAATGGGTTTAGACAGATCACATCAGAGACCTCAGTGAGAAAATTTTCTTAAAACTATTCACTCAACTGTTTTGTGTTGGGGAGCTATTTGGATCAAAGAGGAAATTGAGAGCAGCAAGTGGTGCTCTAGAAAAGCAGCTGGTCAGAGAAAGCAGTCTTAATTATTACAAAGGTAACTTTTAAAAGACAAACTGTGATTTCTTCAGTCTGAAGCTATGCCAAGTTACGGGTGGAGCACCCCAATTCCTCCCAGAGATATGTTGAGTTTGGAGAAAAATCCTATTGTTCAGTTAAATCTTTTACTGTTAATCAGCAGAGACAGGAAACAAACTATGAATTCCTGGATGAGACAGGAATCTCCAAGCAGGGTTTTACCCACAGCTACCTCCCTTGCCTATGCATGGGCTTCCAGGCTCCTGCAGACTGCAGAACTGCTCCTCAAGGCAAACAATTCCCAGTGCCAGTGTGCCCCAAAATCCTGCAGCTGGGGCTGCCAGCCCCAGCCCCAGGGGAAGGAGCAAGAGGACTCCTTTCTCAGAGGTGTCAGCTCCAGCAGGTCTCCTGGAAATGTGCCCTGTGCTGTCAACAGCAAAGGATTTCTCTTCAGATTAAACTGCTTAAACCCTTCAGTAGTTATTAAGAATATAGAAGGTTGGAAAGAAGATCTTTTGAAACAAGTGATCTGAACAGTTCTTCAGCAAAACAACTGATTTTTAAAAGGTTTTATTTTTTAACTGAAAATGTAAAGATCTTAGAGAAATTGGCTTCAAAATTAAGAGGAAAATTCAATTTATGCAGAAAAGTACATTTAGTTTCTCAGCATTTACCAGCTGGACTCTGTTCCTTTGCTTCATGGAGGGAAACTCACTTGCTTACTTCTACATCAAGTGGTACAAAGCATTTCCCTAATAGGGAAAAGGCTCAAAGGCATTTTCAAACTTCAAAAGTATCCTGAAATTTTGAATTTATGAAAAAGAAATTAAAAAGGGAAGTTCTATTATAGACAACTTTGCAGACTTCTGTCTGTGCAAATCAGAGGAAAACTGAGGACATTCCTCATAAGGCCACTTCTGACAAGTGGTGTGAAGCAAAATAAAGAGATACAAAGTGCTGAAATAAACTCAGATTATACAGAATTGAATGTAAGAATTCCAAAATTCTGATCTTTAACAGGAGTTACTTTTACAGCAGCATTCAGTATTCGACCACAGCACTGACCTTCGTTGGAAAGGGGAATTTGGAGGGTTCGGTTTTGCACGGTGTATGGATTGCAGTCAGTGGAGGGGGCCAGGAGTGGGTCATCTCCTACAACCACAACAACAAATTAACAAAATTAAAGCAAAGATTTCGTTACAATCTGAATTTGACAGGTAATGCTGCCTCTCAATTTTAAGTTCATTGTTCACCTTTCATTGAGCTTTGTATCAAATCTTAATTTCCCAAAGGAGTAACACAGGTTTTGCATTTACCCAGGAGATGATGTGCACATCCACAGCACCCAGTGCCCTGCCCTGCTGCTGTTTTCCCCCATCTCCCTGTGCTAGAGGAGCACCTGAAGAGCCCTCCTGTAGCAACTTGCAGCCAAGGCAGTTTGAAAGGCACTAACAACTGCAGTCCTTCCACCTCCTTAGGAACGTTTGAATTTTCAACAAGTGATGAAGAAGAGCACAGGGAACTTACTTTGAGGATTTCATCCACGCAGCTCACCTCGCCAGATGCTGATGCCTACAAATCAAAACTTAAGGTCAACATCTCCCAAAGCAAATTTCCCAGGGACTAGAAACAGTTAAAAATAAACTTCAATCCTTATCATGACTCATATGGACTCTACATAGATACAAACAGCTCTTGCTAATTCTTTTCATCAATTTTAATATCAGATAAATCCACGTTTTTATGGCATGAGTCACATCCACTTATGAAAAGCAAATACATGAGATCTATAAAACTATGACAATGATCTCTTACTTTTCACTCGACAGTTAAAGTGATCACAGGCAGGCAGTGATATTAAAAACTTTCAGAGGAGAAAGAGAATTGCAGCTTTCAATCATTTCCTGGAAGAAGCCACAGGGTAATATCTTGAATTCAAGTGCAGGACCATGAATGCATAGGAATGACAAACTGCATTCCCAAGTAAAACACACACTACAGAGTGATTCCAAGAACAGCAGTAATTACCAAACTATGAATCTTCTGCATCCCCGACTGCCACAAGCAGAAAGAAGCAAAGCCACTACAGGATTCACTGCATCAGCATTAACATGGCAAGGCTTCAAAAAGAAAATAATTGTTAATTTCCTTACCTGTCTCCTGGATTTTATTTTGCTATTTGTTGAAATCCCAGGAACAAAGGCTTTTCTCTGGCTACCATGACTTAAGCAGTTAAACAGGAGATTTGATACTGGGAAAAGCACTCTCCTTGTCAGTGAGCTGGAGTCAGAGTCGTAGCAAGTCAAGTCAACAGTTGTTAACTCAATAGTATTTTATATCCAGCACAACTGATAAAAGTTTTGAACCCTGTTCAGTTTTGGTGCATTAGGGTGAGCTGCTTTTCCCTAGGTGAAGGGGTAATAATTGCATCTAGTAATTGCTACACACTTCAAAAGAAAATCTGATATAAACAGATATTATCAACAAGTCAACTGGGCTCCTGGTATCCAGCTTGTCAAAACATTTGTGAAATTCCTACTATTTCACTAACTTCTGACTAGAGAAATACACCACGAAATTTAGACTTTCTAGGTTATCTCGCCCTTCCTGAATGTCTCAGCCTTCACTTAATAAAAATCTCAGTATTCACATGGAAGAAACTGAAGAAAAAAATACTACTGCTTTTGCATGTTCCCCATTGAAAATACAGCCTTCACTGCTTATGGCTAAAGTGCTTTGTGTAACAAAAAACCCAGTGTTTACTAAAAGCTCAATTTTGGTCAGGCAGATTGGGATTTTAAAGAAGCTGGAAAATCCCAGCCCAAATGGTTTTACGTTTCAGAAACCAGGAAACAGCCAGCAACTTACATCCAGTGGCTGAGAGGGAATTTTCAGCTTGGTTAGGTGTGCTTTGCTGCTGGGCTTCAGCTCATTGACGGCGCTGCTGTGGGTCTGACTGCTGTAGTGTTCCGAGGGTAACTTTGGTTCCATGGATTCCTGCCCGTCCATCGGCCTGACGTATGCAGTGGGTTTCTGTAACATTGAACTGGACTTGGACATGAGTGAAGGTGGAAAAGACTGATTAGAGTGTTGTCCACTTGAAAATGAGGGAACACGGGAGGGAGAGTCCCAGTTGGCATCAGGATCCCGGGGCGATTTGGACCGTTGGTGTTCTTTGCCGTGGTGATCGTTCCCATGAGATCTCGAATGGCTGGAGCTCAACGAGGAGACAGCAGGTGGTTTCCCAGGGCTGGAAGAACGGGGTTTGGAGTGTTCAGATCCATGCTGGCTTTTTTTCCTGCTGCTGCTGCCGCCGTAGGAGTCGCGGTCGTGCCTCTGGCCGGCGCTGCCCGTGCTGGTGCCCCCCGAGCGCTGCCCGTGCCCTGCCAGGCCCGAGGAGCGCTTCTGGGACTGGGAGGAGGTGCTGGGAGCTGGCCCCACTGGAGTCCATTTGCTGCTCTGGTGGGAGCCTGTGCTGTGCCTCTGATCAC
Organism: Serilophus lunatus; assembly: GCA_013399895.1. Classification (NCBI taxonomy): domain Eukaryota; kingdom Metazoa; phylum Chordata; class Aves; order Passeriformes; family Eurylaimidae; genus Serilophus; species Serilophus lunatus. The sequence continues at coordinate 394,991 of VXBA01002640.1, read as the reverse complement.
CAAAGAAGCTTTGGTTTGATTTCTCGTCGGGTGCTGATGGAACGGTCGGTTTGGGAATTGCAACGAGCTTCTGGAGTGGTCTGTCTCCGATGAGATCCGTCATTTCATCATAGTTACCAAGCATGCTCTGGATACGACTGGACAACTTGTCTTCTTTGCTGGTCTGGGAAAACAATGTCAAACAAATAATCATTTAAAACCAATCACAACTTCACTTTCAGTTAGTTGATTTGACAACTATGGCACTTAATCTAACTCTCAGGGCTAAGCTCATGACTAGAATCCATGTCTCTTTTGCCATTGTTTCCAATTTCCAATTCTATTCTTGAAGCAGTAATTTAACTCCTCAAAACACAAGAAAATTATGTACTTCAGCAGCAGGAACAGTTGAAACAGCAGTAATCTGTGCTTCAAATAATGCAGTGGTGACCTTGATGCAAGTTTAAAAGCTGCAGATGCCTACTGCCACCTTAAAAATTATTTCTCTTAACGCAGAATGCATCAATCCTAAAAAGTTTTAATTAGCAGTAAAATAAAATCAGCTTAACCTCACCCCTGCATGTCATTTTTAATTGGTATTTATTTTGGCACAATGTCTGTTGCCCACAGTTAAAAGGGCTCTTTCTTCTATAATAATTTTTTTTTCCAAACCAGGTCTACTGGATCATTCCCCATGCATCCCAACCAGCTCTAGTTAACTTCATAAAGGTAGGATTTGGTTATCAAGGACAGGAATAAAAAAGCCATCAAGTGTTCCTCAACTTTCCTCCTGCAGGAAGAAGGAAGTTTCAAATAACAACATTTTACTTCTTGCAAACCAGCAGAAATTGTAATAAGGGAAAAGGTTTGCTTCCAAAGTGAGTTCTGAGCTACATAATTAAAATCTTAAATGGTATTTTATTAGTTATCCCAGAATTAGGTTATTTTTTCCTGTTCTGCTCAGCAAAGCAAACCTGGCAGGAAACCCAGTACAGGCTTAAAGCTATGCAAGATCCCAAACAGAATCAACTCCTTCAAAACAAACTAAAAAAATCAGATACAAACTACTGCAGTACTAATTAGAGCTGATAATTCCATCATATCAGGCATTTCAGCATTTGAAATTAACTTCCTATTTAAGCATTCTCTTTCTGAACTTGCCCAGGCCTGGATTACACTCACTAAAGGTTAGAAAGTTTAGCAACCAGTTAAAGTACCCCAAAAATGGTAACTTGGCATCACACAATGGACAATTTGATTGTTTTGAGTCACTGTAGAGAAGGTGAAGGAAAGAAAAAATTATGGTTTTATTTTTCCTTTTCTCACTCCCTTCAAAGCTTCCCCTCCTTCCTAAGCACTATAAATCTGCCAGAGTGGAGCTGGTTAGTGACTCTCCAACATTTTCAATCCCTGCTTAAAAAACCGGTTGCCATAAGAGCTTCGGATCTAAAAAGAGTGCAGAGGAAAACATATTTAAAATACGATTCCTGCTCTTAAACCTGCATTTGTAAGAGCTTCAGAAACTCACCACTTTGTAAGGCTCAGCAAAGAGAGGGGAGTTGGGTGGAAAGGCCTCGTCCCCCTGCTGAATTTCTTGATTTCGCCTTTCCCTTTCTTTCATACGCAGCACATTCCGGTCCTCACGGTTCATGTTGCTACGGGCAAGAGAGATAATTTCTGATCACAGAAGGAAACCAGGAGTGCACAGAGTCAGCCCCTGGCCCTGTTTGGCCAGAGAATGAAGGCTTTAACTCCTCAAAACCAACACATTTGTCCCATTTCAGCCACCTCCCCCTCTGAAGAGCTCTAACCCTCAATGTACAGCTGCTTTAATAGGGAAACTTTAGGGAGGATTAAAAAAAAAAATTGAAAAGCCCCACAGAGTCCTGAGGCAAGGAACCATTGCAAACCCTTTCACCTGCTCGACTCATTTCACTGCCTCAACCCACGCTGCACATCTCCCATTCATTTCTAAAATACATTTTCTCTCCCACATCCCCCAGACGTTCTGTAACCCCCCCAACCCATTCAGTGCCTGACTTTACCTGTAGGTTTGGGTTTATTTTTGGTGCTGACATACCTTTTTTTGGCACCCATCCTCCAACATACTCTAACCTCAAGCTTTGATGTGGCTTCCAGGTCTCCCTTCCTCCCTGACTCCCAAAAGGCATTTCTACTCAAAGCAGTAATTTCAGGGAAGTTCTGGCAATATTTTGCCTTGGACCATATTCTCCTACTGCAGAAGTGCAGATTAAAAACCTGCAAATATCCCTTCTTATAAATTCTACTTTGCAGCGTGGTCTTGCTGCTTGTGTCAACAGAAATATGTCAAATGGTTGCAGCACTCACAAAAGTTGGAAAAGATTACATGTGAGCCTGGTAAAGCATTGGGACTTAAAGGAGCAAACAAAATATGATGATAAATAAGATGGTATTAATTCCTTTAGCATTTAATCCCAGAATGGTTTGGGTTGTAAGGGACCTGAAAGCTCATCTCATTCCACTCCCTGCCATGGGTGGGGACCGTCCACCAGACCAGGTTGCTCCAAGCCCTGTCCAACCTGGCCTTGGACACTTCCAGGGATGGGGCAGCCACAACATGTGTTAAAACTTCACATCAAGTGATTTAAAAATGTGCTTTGCTGAAATCCAAAGTACAGTAGGTGCTTCAGGAGAGAAACTGATGTTCTTCCACATAATTTGCAGTCTAAAATGAAAATGTTGGCTGCTTAGAAAACCATTATTTCATGTTTTTAGACAGCTGCCTGATTATTAAAATGAAAAAAACCTTGCTACAGCATGATGCTGAAAGCTGTGCAATAGCTGTGCAACTACTCCATTCTCAACAAAAAAACTTCAACCCATCACTCAGTTTTTGAAATATGAATCTTTTCACCTCAGTAACATTTGAGCCTTTTACATTTCTTATTCATTTATCTTCATTTTGTCTATTGCTTTGAAAACAGTGAAATCTAAGAGGATGCCCAAACCAGAATAAACCCAAAGTGTAAGTTCAGCTCTTTGATGCTTTTTAAGGTGACAGGTTTGTTGTATTTCCCTGCATTGCAAACAAGGTACAACTATTAACTTCATTCAGGCAATGATGACATCAAGCCTATGAATACAATTAACTTTTAAACTTTATGTGGAAAATTACTTTTTTCTCCAGTTCTCCTGTAATCAGCTGAACTCAATTTAACTGCAGGTGACCACAAGGCTGAGAGAGGGATCTGTACACTGGAATGTAGCCAGCAAACTGGCATCATTTTGGCATTGATGACAAACTTGTTTTAAAAAATTGTCTTAAAAAGATTATTCTTCAGACTGCAGCCCAATTTCTTACATATGTAGGATTTAAACAGAGACAAATACCAGATTTAATTATGCACACTGATCAGATAAAGCCAACTGGAACAGTCTCAGTTGATGGCATTTACTATTGAAGGCAAATTTTGAGGCAGGGAACAGGAGTGTCCTGGTTTTGGGTGGTTCATTCCTCTCAATACACTAAGATTGGGAATTATATACAGCTGTACATTCAGAATATTGTAATGTTAACTAAGAATCTTACATCTATAATTTTCAAATAGAGGGTTAAATATTAGCAAAGAGCTTCACTGTTTTTTACAGGATCATCTTTTAAAATTTTGTCAACATTCACTGTAACTCTTGGGACTGAAGATAAACTAACATTTGTACCAACACTGTCACAGGAAAGGCACTTTGTAGCAAAGATCCATTTGAGATCTGAGCTGGAGCAAATCCAGAGCTGATCTGACTGTACCTGCTCAGGTCAATGTAAAATTAATCATCAGAAATACATGTTATTCACACTTTTAACCCCTCCTCCCCAATCTTTTCTCATGCCATAAATGATAAAATGCCCCCATGGGTAGCCACCTTCACTGTAAGGGGACTGGGCTTCGTTTTTTTTCATTATTTCACATTTTTTATTAGAGCAAACAGTTTGAATACAATTCGAGTTAGACCTGTTTGTATCTAATCATCTAATCTCTGCACAGAGCTATTTTAAGTGCCTGTAATGTGTACAAAGCTATTAAAATCACACTAGCATTAAATGTGTAAATAAAGGAAGTCAGTGAGGCTTCCTCAGCTCTGAACTTCAGACAACTTCCCAATTAAATCCGTGTGCTCCACAGACACGAGATGTACCAGAAAATGAGGTGCCCACGGTTCAGGAAAAGCAAGGAGAGGTGCTTTGAAAAGCAGACACCAAGGCCTGTCTAGTGCTCAACACTGCCAGCAACTCCCTCCAGTGTAAAGGAAATTGCGAAACCAAGTTTTCAAACCACTTGAATCATAACAAACCTTTCAAACCCACTATATAAAATGTACTGGTATGATGAAAGTTCTGTATTATTTGCTGGTCCTCAGGTTTTTTTTCCCCCAAGTTCTACTGGTGCTCTGCTCTCTCCCAGTTTGGATTCTGACTGGAGGAAGGAGCTCTGCCCATCCCTGCTCCCACCAACTGCAGTGTCAGAGCTGCTCAGAGGAAGAATTGCTGCTTCCTCTCCAAGACTTAAACCTTTTGCCATACAATGGAAAAGCCAGGAGCAGTTGGGTGCAGCTGAGCTCCCATCACTCCTACCCCATCCTCTGGGCATGAGGACGGCAGCCCTGCTTCTCCCTCTCTGCACACCGGGCCTGGAAGTGGAAGATGAAGAACTTGTTGCCCTGTACTTGCAGCTACCAAGAGAATTCTGCTACGATTTCCCTCTTCCTGGGAGGCCTGAGCAAAGTGTGAAGGAGGAGCAGAGCCAGGCTCTGCTGGAGACAAAACTAACATCCCTGCAGCAAGGACCAAAATCATCTTAATTTTCATATCTGGGAAAAGAGAAGCTCAAAAACTAAAAGAAATTAGAAAGCAGGCCTGAAGCACAGCACAGTATTTCAGTTTTTAGGAAGCTTAATTCTACATGTTTTGAGTCATTCCTTGTGCTCAGTGTGTCCCTCTGTACCTGCACAGTCCATGTCTATTTGACTTCACTGAACTTCTACCTGTTCAGGTCTCACACCTTTCATCCAGCTCAATAGGAAGAGTTGAAACAAAGCAGGAAAACCAGCAGGGAGCTCATAGAAACTCCTGACACAACATTCTCCTGTGTGTATTCTTTAACCACCATTAACTGCTGCTCCAGGTGCACTGAGCACATCAGCTGCTTGAGTACCACTCGAATCATCTGTACCACAAACACAATCTTAACTTCTCCTTTCAACATCTTCCTAAATCCTATTTGGTATTTCTGTTCATCCTTAATCCAACAAGGGCATGGCTTTGGCTTGAGCTCCCTCAAGCCACCCTCTTCTTGGATTGTATAACTGGCATTATGAAATGGCAGTGCTGCTGCTGCCTTCTCCTGCTTCCCACCTCCCACTCCCTCAGCTCCAAGCAGGGGGGCACATCCCAGCTCTGGGACTTTTGGACAACGATTTCAGATTAAAAATAAAACCCAACCAACACACCTACATTGGCAAAGTTTTCCTGGCAACACTATTAAAGGAAAGAGGACCTTGGCCAAACCCTGGGTACAGGCGTAGGTCTGGCAGCTTCTTCTCCCCCACATCAGGCATCCAAGCTCCTGCCCTCGCCCCAGTTCACCACCAGCACCATCTCTCCATCTTCCCAGACATTGTCAGGCAAAACCATCAAAGGCAAAGGTTGGCCCGAGGAACCTTCCAAGTGCAGCCTCACAAAAGGGATCCAAACCCACCACATCTCAACCAGGCACCGGTGGATCTTCAAAGCCTGTTTACAACACCTCCACTTCCTTCAAGACATCCTCATTTAAGGCCAGGCTTTCTTCAATTTCAATTGGTTTCATAAGCAAGAGGAATCAAACAGTTCGTTTATCCAGTGCTGGTTAACTGGCAGTGATGAAACACAAGTTTTGTGTTTAAACATTTGACAACATTTGGCCACGAATGATAAACACGTTCAGAGAACACGGAGTATCTCAGGCTTTGTGTGGGGCACACCCAGCTGTGGGGGCACACACAACTCCCATTTTATTCTTTTTTCTCGAAAGGAGAGGAAAAAAGAGCTGGAAAGTCTGTTTGTAATACAGAACGATGTTTTCAGAAGGCATTTTAAAACACCTGAAGCTGCCTTAATGCTGCACCCAACTCCCTCCCAAAGATGCCTGTTAGTTATTTCAAATATTTTTTCTTACTTGTACCATGAATAGCAAGGGGCATCTCAGGAGATGGCATGGCAAGCTTCTCCCAGCTGGTGCATTGAGTATGGCACCACCAAAAATCCTGCACTAATATCACGCACACAATCCTAAAATGCTACTCTGTCAGATTTTAACACAAACATACTCACAGAAGAGCTGTTAAAAAAGGGAGAAACTGAAAAAAACCAACAAAATCCCACTGTCACACAACGAGGAATGTGCTCTGGTGTTACCAAGAGCAACTTAGTACTTGTCACATAAAAGTGAATGCTAATTTAACTTCCAGCCTTCTGTATTACGATAAAGAAGGAAAAAGCAGAAAAAAAGTAACTTTTCCTACTAAAATGATACAGCTTTGCCCAAGAAAGCACAAGTGGGATGATTCTCCAGGACAAGTTTAAAGGATAACCATGGTGCTGCAAATACAGAAGCAGCACAAAATCATCTTCATAGTTTTATAACTGAAATAAAGAACAAAACTAAAGAGCTTACAGAGAATTCAAATAATATCGTGTTCAGAAATGGGAAAAAACCAACTTGTCAAAAGGATGTTGCTTTCTGTTTGTCTCTCTAACACCTCCTGACACAAAGGCTGCAGCCAAGGGAGGGGGATTTGGTTTGGGATGGCTCCAGCAGCACATGGGATCTGCTCCACCAAGGAAAAGGTTGGTGACAGCAGCAGTACTCCAAAATTGTAGCTCAATAACTCACTATCACATGGTGAGGCTGCACAGGTGAACACAGGAAAGCTCGAGACACCATCTCACTGAGGTATTCTGATGAGAATGAACCACAGCTCCATCTCCCTTTTTCCAAGGTTTCATTGGAGCTCTTGGGAATACAATTCAAATACAATTGTATTGGGAATATGATACAAATAGAAATCTAACTGAAACATAAATGTTTCTCATTTCTACAATACAAACATTTGTATCCCACCCTTCATATCAGGATCCCTGCTGCACATTCAACAGGGAGAACATGAAGTGCCCTAAGAGTCAGATGGGAACACCTCTGTACATACTGGGAGAGCTCTAAATAAAAATAATAAAAAAGTGAGTTGGCCTAGGTCAGGTTAATGTTTGACAGAACTCCCAGGGAGGGCAGAGCCAGCAGTCTGCTGCAGGCAATTCTCCTCCCCACTCAGAAATCCCCACAGAGCACAATGTGCCCAGACTTGCTGCTGCTCCTCAGACAAACGAGCACAAATCCCTCACCACTGTTAGCTGAGAAAAATCCCACAGCACTTTCTGAAGGAGCACGTTGATAATTCCAGCGTTTCAGCCAAGTGACAGTGCAAGTAATTACATCCTGCTCTTGAGTTCTATCTGTCAGATTCCCCCTTCATCCCTCAAATATCAGGTTACCCAAGGATCAGTCAGCATCTTCCTCCTGAGGAGCCAACACACGCCAATGATGGATAAAAGAATTACAGGGATAATTTGTAACTCAACACTAACCACTGGAAAATGACTTGGGGATCCTTTAGAAAGAGGCTCGGCATATATAACATTTCATTAAACAATTTCAGATGAGAACTGGTATATCAATCATCACACATGAGATCCAGGACAAAGAAACAAGGTAGAATCACAGGTTGGTTTGGGTTGGAAGGGACCTTAAAGATCACCTAGTTTCACTCCTCCTTTCAAGGTAAAAGAACTAAAGTAAAAGTGACTGGATTTTAAAAGCCAAATTAAGGAGGAATTTTCTACTTTCAGCACTTGCAATACAGCTCATTCAAAACCGAGTTTCAAGTCCATTTCTAAACATACTGCTTAAACAGCACTTAAGGGACCTTAAAAATGCACAAGCACCCATCCTTTAAAATGTCTCATTTTTCTGCAGAAGTATTTCACAGTAGGAAAAATGTCTGGTGTCCTGGTTCCCCTCCAATGAAATGAAGGGGAATATACAGAAATGAATCCCCAACTGTTTTCCTTCACAGAGAGCAGAGCTGCTCACGGGACACCAACTTTAATATCTCCTTTCTGTCCCTTTTCTTCAGAGATGGGAGAGAAACAGGAAAGTCTAGGAAGTGACAGCTTCCCACTCCCTCCTGCTCTCCTGGTGGACAGAGGGAAGGAAGGTTCATTTCTCCATGCCCTGTCCCTCTCTCCATCACAAGGCTCCTGTCTCAGGGGAGAAGGATGTCTCTAGGACTGAACAACGTCACCCAACAAAGCCATAACCAACTAAAATGGTCATTTTCTGCACCTACCACAGCGCCAAGCCAGGATTCCAGGTCACATAAGACACAGGAGCCTCCACGACCTTCTGTCACAAGAACAAAGCCCAAGCCAGGAGAGGAAAGTGAAGCTGTTGCTCTTCAGCAAGGCTCAGTTTCAACTTTGCCTTCCCAAGCTTTTGCATTTCTGTTTGCTTCACCCTGCAATACCAACACTACTTTCAGGAACAGGAGACTTCCTTAACCAGGCAATGACATTCTCTTTATCAGCATCTGCAGCTGAAGCCCTGACATCTTACAGCCCAGATCACAAAACCAACCACCCAAGAGCACAGGCTGAACTCAGAGCTTGGCCATCCACAATTTTGTTACTCACACTCAGCAAACTTCAGCCCAGTTCCATCTCCCAGTCAACTAACAACACCCTCCCCATCCTTTCCATTCTCCATCCCTGGGAAAGTCTACAATTCACCCAGTGCACAGATGGACCATCATGAACACAATGTTTTTACATGCACTCCTTTCATGTCCACACAGGCAAAACGAAGCATACTCCAATACTGTTTCCCAACAAATTTCTGCCCTTTAATTGGGCAGAAACTTAATAACCCCATTCCTGTGCCTACATGTTCTTCTGCTTAAACTTTGAAGCCAAGACAATTGGCATTTAAATTTTATTAAGCAACAGTCATTCAGACATCTAACATTAATCTGGCTATTATCGTTCTGACTTCCTCACATTAATTTACTTTCATAAAAGACATCATTACATTTGAGTGTTATGAACTCTGTGGCATCAGGATTAAGAAAGGATTCACTTGACAGAAATTCTTTGATAAATCTGCTCTGTGTAAGATTTGATACAGCAGACAAGGTTTTAATGAGCTGCCATATAAACTAGGAGTGAAAAGGCAAAAGTGAAAATCATATTGAAGGGTAACATCCTTCTACCATCTTAACTACACAAAAAAAAAAAAGGAGAAAAAAAGTTTATCAAATACTTTACCCTGGCTTAACTGTCATTTCCTCCAGCTCTACTGAAAGATCATCTGTCTGCACTGTTTCACAAGACATTTATCTTGGACTTCCTATCATGACCAAGGTTCATATTCTGCTTTATCACACACTGAAATGAACACCAGGGTTTGAGATAATGAATTCTGCCACTGCACAAACCACTTGGCTCTGGTGTGACTCCTGGCAGTCGTAAGGTCTCCTCAGTACTACACCCTGTCACCACTGATAGCATCTGTGCCTCTTCCCCTGCTGCCTCAAGCACCACTTGTTTTCTGAACACAGCTTTTATTTGTTGCATCTTCACAACAGAAGCTCCAGTAATAAAATATTTCAGGGCTGTTAATACATCCTGTGCCCAGCTCCACTTGGTTCTCAAAGTAAAAGGGAATTTTTAAACTTTGAGAGTGTGGTTTGTTGCAAGCCTCCATCCAGGAGGTTGTCCACTGCAGCTCCCAGCCCGTGTTGTGGCCCAGCCCTGCCCCACTCTTCTGCCTGTGCTCCCACAGACATTTATTGGAGCTGCTTATGCTGAATTTGGGAAATCTGTGCAGGTTCAAAATAGATATTTTGGGAGCAGGGTTATTTTTCAATACAGATAAGCCTGAATGCTCCAGAGCCCCCAAAATGGTCATATCAGCATTAGAGAGCAGGAAAAACCAACCTGTTTAACAACAAAACCCAACCAAATTTCACAAAATTCTCATTAAATTACTGCCTGTTTTTTGCATCACACTGTCACAGGTGAACTTTGTAACAGGCAACAAGCAACGTGGTTATGAGGGATGGAAGAGCAGAAGGATGCTGGGGAGGGAGCATGTCAGCAGGGCAGCCAGAGTGAAAAACGTCATCATTTTATGATTTACCTCTCCTCAGAACCACAGGAAAACACTCAGGGTGTGCCACAGAAAAAGTGGGACACCCAAAGTGAATTGTTTCCAGGCTGTTCCCAGAAGAATTGAAGGGGGTGGAAGGGAAACATCAAAACCACCTGAGTTTTCACACACTGGCATCAATGTCTTTTCAAAATTCGTGGCTTGAATTCTCCCAGTGTCAGTGCTCCCCACTGGCAGCATTACAGCTTGAAGTAGACTTGATAAAATCCACAATTTTGAGGACCAGGAAAGAGAATTCAGATTTTCCCATCTAGTTTTCAGCCCAAACTTGCATGCAAAGAATTTCACCAAACTCATCACCATTTCCTGCCTGTCAAAAATCATGTGTTAGTATGTGAGTGATGTGACAGCTCTGAGACCTGGGATGCTTTCTGGGAACTTAAAACTTTCTTTTTAAATTTAAATACACTGAAGATGAGAGCACACAGTAGTTAAACTCTAGAAAAACCCACGAGGGAAGAGGAGCATTTAAGATTTGCAGGCAAATAAAAAAAAAAAAGAAGGAAGCCAGAGGAAGGGACCAGAACTATCTGCAGAGGGAACCTGAGATGCAGCAGGAAGACACAACTCTGATGTGCTGTGCTTCCAAATAAACACCACTTGAAGTTGGAAAGTTTTAACCTTTCAACCCACCTACTAAATACAACTGTACCTTATAATCCCCCTAAGCAGATTGAGAAAAACATTAGTATTTCAGCTGCCATTGAGAATCAAGGCATTTAGTGTTGCATCTGTTACTTCAGGAAAAGTTGATAAATATTAATTTATCACAGAATGTAGAGCTATATATTCTATTTATCATAGAAAATAGAGCTATACAAACTCTTATAATAAAATGACATGACCCCATTTTCCCATAATGATGATGTTTGGGGTTTTTTCCTCCAAGTTCTTACAGCTTTTTGCACTTTTCTGGATGTGGCCTTAAAGCAAAAGTCATGCTGTTAGCAGAGATTTAAGCACCAAAAGGAAATTGAGCCACCAAAGACAGCCTGGACAGAACAAGCCTCGTGTCCCAGGCAGGGCAGTCAGGATCACTCTGTGCTGTTACACCACTGAGAGGATCATTATCAATCATAATTATTGTGGACTCTCTTCCTAAGAAGATAAGTAAGCAGTTTTTGGTCTACCCAAAAAAACCTGTAACTTCTGTATCTGATACACTGGAAAAGGAGTTGTGCAAGCTGGTGTGGAACTGCTGCTCTCAACGGGCTGTTAAATAGGAACTAAAAGACCTGACAGGCATGAAACTGCAAAGCACAGGATCCTAACAATACATTTCATTTACAGCCAGAGAAAATGAGCTTTGCCACCAGAGAAGCTCAGCTTTTTGTTGCATGAAGTTAAAGACAAACAGGAGGAACATTGCAAAGACCACATCAAACTCCAGCTGAACTTCAAACCCCTCCACACAAAGCCCAGCCCAGCTCCCCCCCAGCCTCCACTGGGGTCAGAGCTGGAGCCTGGAAATGGCTCTGGAACAGCCCAAACTGCACCAGGGGCACAGAAATCACATGGCAAGAAATGCTTCTCCTTCCCAGAGCTCCCAGGGATGTGTGGGACAAACCAGCCCCAGTCCAGCAGCTCGGGTGCCCTTCCCAGGCACTGATGGCAACTCCTCTTTGTGGGCTGAATTAACTGAATTCTATCAAGTACAAGCTAAGATTAATTAAGGTATGACTCACTCCTTACAGGAGAAGTCACACATAATAATTCTTTTAAAATTGTATAATTTTATATTTTTAATTGCATGGCAAGAAATCAGCCCATTAGACCAGCCAACAAAATTCAGATTTTCTGCTCTTAAATAGAAACAAAGATTAAACTACACCCGTTTCTGACCATATTTACCTTTTAAGTGTGTCAGTAAATCATGACTTGATGCATTTTAACATTCCTCTGAATAAATAAAAAACCCAAACCAAACCAAAAAAAGCAACACAAGCTATTGGGGCCAATTAGGTACGTGAAGAAGCTACTGTGAAAACATCTTTGAATGTCAATTCAGCATGGCCAGGAAACAGTGCAACTTTTTCCATCAAAAAAAAGAGAAAACTGGAGGAAAAAAAACTGGAGGGAAAAAAATACAGGAAAAAAATTGGAGAAAAAAATGGACAAAAAAATGGAGAACAAAAAACTGGAAGAAAAAAATAGAGGAAGAAAAAACTGGAGAAAAAACCCTGGAGGAAAAAGAAAACAGTGGAAAAAATGAAGAAAAAAAATATGACAAAAAACATGAAGTAAAACAGCTGGAGAAAGTCGGATTTTAGGAGGTTATTAGTGATTAACAAATTTAAGCTGAAGACTACTTGTTAAAACTCTCCTATTAAAGCATATTTCTGGTAATTATTGGCTAAGAATGTGTCACAGTGCAAACTCTTTACTTGTATTTTTTGCTCATTAAATATAATTAGTGTAGCTCTTTCAGCACAAGCAATCATTGCTCCAGGAAAACCTTTTCACCCTTTATCTCTTAAAGGCTGTTTTACACCAAACCCCAGGGTTTGCACCACGTCAGATCAATGCTTTAACAGGATGTTAATTTACCCCATCGGCATCAGAAAGATAAAATTAAGTATCAATTAATTAAATTAAAATATATTCATTAAATAGAAATCCAAAACTTCACCAGGCAATTTAAAACAATATTCCAAGCAGGCACAGCATAAGAAAGACTCACAAACCACAGGGTTTAATGGTGAATCTCAAGCAAACACAACACCTCACCCACCCAAAAATACAAAAACCTCCTCAAAACACACAAACAAAACTATCAGTAACCTCTGTTACATATAGGACCACCCAGAACATCAAAAAGACTCCCCATGAGAGAGGAAAAATATCAGTATATCAGTCCATTTTATCTCCTCTTGGGCAATCTTTGTGCCTCTGGGCCCGTGAAGTCACAAGAATAAAATACCATTGACATCTTGGTAAAATTGTGCATTTTTACTCACAGCAACTTCCATGAGGTTAATTTTCTTATTTATGCCAAAGCACAGAACAACTTGCTAAAGTTACAACATGTTTTTCCTTTAAGCCCCCTAATTAATTTCTTCATGTTCCGTTTTTCTGAAATTTTCATCTTAATGGCTCACTTTTTGAAATTTGGATCTTGACCAAACACAGAAACCTTTATGCCAACAGTAATGCAACACTGGAAAGTTCAACTGGAAGATCTCTGACTTTTCCCCCAGAAATTCTGGTTACTCCTCTGCCCACAGAACACACAACATCACACAGGCAGAATTCCCACTTTGCTGCAGCTTTTTTGGTTTGCTGCTACCCCTCCCTACGGGGAAAACAAGACAACAGAGTCCAGCCCTGCACTGACCATGGCCCCAGGTGCCCTGAAATCCCTCAGGGATGGGGACTCCAGCACTGTGCCAGGGCTAGACAGCCCTTTCCATGATGGAATTTTCCCAATATCCCACCTAAACCTCCCCCTGGCACAACTGGAGGCTCTTTGCTCTCCTCCTGTCCCCTGTTCCTTGGGACAACCCACTCCTGCTCCTCTGGGATTTCCTTCTGAACATTTCCTTCCTACTCTGTTAGTTCCTCCGAAGCCAAACTGCACAAAGGGAACTGTGGACTCTTATCTCTTCATCCTCCTCGCTTTAATGATTTGTGCACATCAAAGCCTGATTAAAACCATTTAAGCACTTCCATCACTGAAATCTCTTTAACGTCTTTTGGAAATTAAATTAAATGCAGAAACAACAACAACAACAAAAAAACAACTCTGAGAATGTACAAAGCTGGGCAATTAGGATCAGATTTGAGCTTTTATAGTAAAGTCAGAATTGATGGGGAAATCACACATGGAAATATATTGCATTTTGAAGCATAATTTAGATTAAAATACAGCAAACAATCAATATAAATGTTAAATATTCATTGAAAACCAGACACTTGCAACAGGATTGCACTAAGGAAAATGAACATTAGGAATTTTATAGGAAAATGGAATGAGAAATTGAATGACTGTTTGATAATGTGAAATTTCCACAGGAACCAACTGTTGAGAAAATGATCTACTATGGAGCAATTTGGTGAAATCTTAGAATCCAAGCAAAGCAGAAGTGTAACAATTTCTCCTGTCTCAAGACTTCAACTTGTCTCAAGTTTTTAAGTGGTCACTGGTTAGAAACAGTATTTTCCCAATGTTTGGTTCTGAAAATCAAACATACTATTACTTTTCCTTAAAACTGGAAAATGTGCTCTGTGATCTCACTGTGCAGTGAGATACCAAGTACTGGCCTCCCTTTCCAGGAAATGCCAAAGTGACCCCAAAACCTGGGAGTGGAATCATTTTCACACCACGTACAGCAAAAGTTACAGAATTTTAAAAGCCCTAAGTTTAGGGATCCCCCTGGGTTTGACACATTCTCTGACACTCTTCCCAACCCAGCAGCCACCCCTGGGAGCTTCAGGAGCAGCACAACCGTTCCAGGGCTCATCTCTGCTCCTCCATGAAGAACTCACTAAACTGAAGAGCTGAGGAACATTTCCAGCCCAAAGACAAACAACTTAAAGCTGCTCTTGGAAACTGCAGATAATGGGGGAACATCAATCCTTTAGAAACAAACACACTGAAGAGAATCCCACCATTATCCTGCCTCCTACCTCTGGTTTGGATCTTCCCAATGTAGTACTGGGAATACAGAGTGAGGAACTGCTGTGGGGCTGCAGAGGAGCACTCCCACCCACAGGGAGAGATGTGGAATCATAAAACAGTCTCTCCTGGAAAACATGATCACTACAGGATTACAACACTAGTAAAAGTACACTTCATGTTTGTTTAATTACAAAACATGAAAGCAGCACGTTCAAGTGATTTACCAATATATGACATGAATAAAAACTAAGATGAACTATTAAAAAAAAAGAAAAAGAAATCGATTCAAGGGGGCTCTGAGCTGCCTCAAGAGGGTTTGTTTTCCATAGAAAGGAGTGCTGGAAAACGTCTCTTAACGAGCTGTTAACAGAAGAAGATTAGTTCAAGACTCCAGGGTGAGAACTTCCCTTATTCCATATTTGTAAAGTACAAGAACACAAGGAGACTTTTTTTTTCCTGCTGGTACCTAGTGCTACTGGCAGTTAATAACCTGGGTTTTACATTCATCAGCAAGAATTAATGAACCAAGTAAGAACAAGAGCCACGACAACGTGAAGAACTACAAACATTTGGAGAGAAAAGGCGGATCGCAGCGTTGGGGGAAAGGGAGGTTTGAAGCACAAGCTGGAGAGAGCAACTTAGAAAGTGGTAAGAATCCGAGAGGCTGGAGAGATGGCAGGCACCAAGTGAGAGCCGAGAGCAGGAGGCAAAGCAGCTCAGAGCTCTGGGAAGAGGGAATTTTGGCTGGCACAGCCCCAGCAGGGAGCCCCGGCCGGGCCACGCCGAGCTCTGTGCTCAGCACAGGGGTCACTGCAGGCAGCACCACGTCAGCCAGCACGGGAAGGGTTAACTCAGCTGGAACATGTGCATCCAGTTCAAACATCTGGGTAAAGAGTAAACTTGGAGTCCTGTCCCAGAAGGCTCCACAGCCAGAGAACAGCACAACTCTGGTCCGGGGTGAGAAAAGCTCCGTGGCAGGAAGGAGCAGGAGCCTGTGCAGTTGTGTTTCCTAAGCAGTGACAGAAGCTCTGCCATTTCACAAGCTGGAGAACATCTCCTCAGTCATTAGTGACTGCAGAGAAGAAACGATCCTGCAAGAGAAGAATAACCGCCACAGTTCTTTCATCTCGAGTTTTGCAATTCTATGAACTTGATTCCTTATTTTCTTACTTTAACACAGTTACCACTACATTTTACATACATCTAACCCTGCTCTATCTGAAGGTAATCTGGTAAAGTTTCCTGACCCATTTCCAGACACTCCCTCTTCATCCCATGGCCTCTCCATCTCCCCACAGCTTGGGGTGTTCTCACAGTTTAGTCAAGACAACACCAACATCACTTTGTACTTGGTACAAACTCAGAGTCACTGAACTGACAAGGCAGGCAGAGGGTCCCACAGAATGGCCTGGGTTGGGAGGAACCCTCAGGATCATCCAGTTCCACCCCCTGCCATGGGCAGGGACACCTTCCACTGCCTTCTCTGGGCAACCTGTGCCAGAGCCTCACCACCCTCACAGGGAAAAATTTCCTGTTAATCTCTAATCTAAAGTCATGCTGAGATATCTGATCTTCAGTTCAGTTATTTCTCAGCCTCTGCTGAAGGTAACTGCGAGCCCATAGTAACATGAGAAAGGAAATACGCCTGCAGAACAAACCACATGCCAGTAACAAACTGAAATTATGTGGCCAAGAACAATTATTGCCACAGAAAAGAGACCTCAGAGTCACCAACATCTCAAAACTATTCCTACATCCTCACACAGGCAGGCCCCAAACACAACACTGCAGCAAACGAGCCTCCCAGCTCTACACGCACGTTGCTGCAGCCTCTTGGAAGCTGCTCACACTCTCCCCATGTGCTCAAGAAAGGCCAAACCTGCCTATGGGAAAGGTGCTGCTTTCATGTCTCTTCTCTCAGTATTTCCACCCTCAACACTTTAAATTTCTGTTGGTCTGGAACAAAGAGAAAAAAAAAAGCAGTCACGATTATAAAACTCACAAGCCAAGAGGGCGAGCAGGAAGGAAAGGAAGCACCAGAAACAGTCACAAGCAGTTGTGGCACCTCTCAAAAAATACGAAAACATGCAGGGGGACACACAGTAACAGCAGTTTCACCATCACCTGGTCAGAGTCCCCTTGCTGCTTAAAAGCTGCTGAGAGCTGCTCTCAGTCTATGAGGCACAATCACATCTGCCCTGAGTCACATCCAGGAGCACCCACGCTGGAAAACAACGTGCAGAACGTCCCAGCAGCTACAGAAGGAACTGGTGTGTGCATGCCAACTCATCATGGACCCACTGGAACCTCAGGACAGAATCCTGGTGCAGCTCTTTATCTTCAAAGCCCCCCAAAAATGCAAACTCAAGGGCTCGTGCAGATAAAAACACGTGGCAGCTCCTCACTAAAGTGATGGGTCATAACCTCCCAAATGTCTGCACATTCCAGCTTCCTCCAAAGACATCCTAGAAATCCAAATAATATTTCACTGGGGGTTTTATCAAGTTCAGATCATTAGAACTGGGAAGAAAGTAAAACACACAAATATGAGCGACGTTTTTTGCGTTCCTGTGTGTTTCTCACAGGGAAGTTGACCCCAAGTGCTCAGTCTCGCTTTCTCAATGTTTGAGACAAGGAGAAAAGTCATAAAACAAAAACTGCAGAGATGTTTAAAGGACATTTCAGGGACCTGAGGCAGTTTTGAGACCTGAGCTGAAATCTGCTGTTTGCTTTCATTGCTGTTAAAGGTGCACTGGAGTCAGGGGGCACTTTGGGGTGTCACAGCATCAGAAAGATCTGAAGTTATCAGAGTGTCCAAAGGAGGGACAAAGACCAGGAAGGGGCCATATGAGAACAGCTGAGGGCACTGGGCTTGTTCTGGGAGAAGAGCAGACTGAGGTCAGACCTCACCAGGGGCTGCAGCTCCTCCCAAGGGGCAGAGCCAACCTCTGCTGTGTGAGCAGGGACAGGGCCCAGGGAATGGCTGGAGCTGTGTCAGGGCAGGGTTGGGTTGGATTTCAGGGAAAGGTTCTTCCCCCAGAGGATGGCCAGCACTGAACAGGCTCCCCAGGGCAGTGCTCATGGCCCCAAGGCTGCCAGAGCTCAAGGAACGTTTGGGCAGGGCTCTCAGGGACAGGGTGGGATTGCTGGGGTGTCTGTGTAGGGCCAGGAGTTGATGGTCCTTGTGGGTCCCTTCCAACTCAACGTGATTCTGTAACTCCTAACTGTTGAACAGAGGAGAGTTTGCTCTCACAGAGCTGCAGATACACTGTACAGCAGCTGGGAAATCAGACAAATTTATACTGATACATTAGCAAAGCCAAGATACTGATATTGCCAAAAGTAACGCTTTTCTTGTTCCTGAGCAACAAGACCTGCCCCAGCCCCAGCACTGTGTAACTCTGTGACACCCGGGGGCTGGGCCTGTCTCACACCCCACCGAGGCCACAACAGCAGCCCTGGGAGTTTGATCACGTTTCCCTCGTTAGAGGAGACAATGAAACGACAAATCCAGGGCACATCACCACCCCAGAGCACCTCACCAGACCCTGCTGGCCAACAACACCCCCCAGGCTGCAAATCCCCCGAGCCAGGGGCCTGAGGGAATTCTGGAGTTTTACAGGAATGTGAGGAACTGGAAACACCCGAGAGAAGCTCAGCTCCTGGGGGGGGGGGGGCGGCAGAAAGGTGAGAGACAAAGGGCCAGACTGGAGCAGAACAAGTTCCTTTCAAGGAGTGATGCTGAGGAAGGGCCTGTTCAGTCCCAGGGGGGCAGGTGTGGGGTGAGTGCCTTCACTGGGAACATGGGAATGTTGGAAACAATCAGTTCTTCCCAAGAAAATGACGGAACAAGGCTGTAGGAAGGCAGGGACATGGGATGGTGGGACGGGGGGGTCCCAAACCGGCCTCATTTCAGGCTCCCTTTCCACTGCACATCCATGTCCCAGGCTGTACGTGAGATACGGGCACAAACACC
>VXBA01002640.1:354311-375427 GCA_013399895.1 Serilophus lunatus | reverse complement strand
GGCCGCGGTTCGGGCGGGGGTGCGCTGGGCCGGGGCTGTTCCCGGCCCCGATCCCGGTCCCGGTCCCGCCTGGCGCTTCCCGGCGGCCCCCGCGCGCCGCCGCCGCCGCCCCGATCACGTGACACGCGGAGCTTGCCCACGTGACCCCCGGCGGAGGGCGCGCGGAGGGGGCGTGGTGAACGCTCCAGGCCACGCCCCCTCCGGCGGCAGCCGCGGAGTCACGTGGGGCAGCGCGCGCGCGCGAGGAGCGCTCCCGAGTGCAGCGCAGCGCAGTGCGCCCCCTGGCGGCGGGCGGGGATATCGGGACATGGGCATACTGGGATAGCGGGAATAGAGCGCTATGGGGATATCGGGATATCGGGACATGGGCATACTGGGATAGCGGGAATAGAGCGCTATGGGNGTCGGGACATGGGCAGTCTGGGATAGCGGGAATAGAGCGCTATGGGGAGATCGGGACATCGGGACATGGGCATACTGGGATAGCGGGAATAGAGCGCTATGGGGATATCGGGACATCGGGATATCGGGACATGGGGATACTTGGGATAGCGGGATATCGGGATGTGGGGATATCGGGATAATGGGCTATCAGGATATGGGGATAGTGGGATATTGGGATATGGGCATACTGGGATATCGGGATAGTGGGATATCGGTATATCAGAATACTGGGATATCTGGACATCGGGTTATGGGGATAGTGGGATATTGGGGAGGAATTCCTCCCTGTGAGGGTGGTGAGGCCCTGGCACTGGGTGCCCAGAGAAGCTGTGGCTGCCCCATCCCTGGAAGTGTCCAAGGCCGGGTTGGAGCAGCCCGGGATAGTGGGAGGTCCCTGCCCACGGCAGGAGAGGGGAATGAGATGAGTTTTAAGGTCCCTTCCAACTCAAACTGCCCTGGGATTCTGTGGTGGTGTTTTGCTGGATGAACAACCCACCTTGGGCAAATATAGATCCATAAAGCAAATTAAACCCAAGGGGTGAACTTCTGCTGAATCATTTCTTTATAGACCAAATCCATTTGATCATGAAGCTCCTATTTATTAAGTACTCCTCCCTACAAAAATAAATCAATCTGCTAATCCACAGCAGACTGGGTAATGCCCTTTCCCTGGGAGCACCCAAAACCAGTTTCTGACTGGCAGATGTTTGGTTTAACAAAGCCCAGACCCGAAGTTCTGGTTGTCTCTCCCTCTTCTCCTGCTCTGCCCTCTGTTCCCAGCAGTGCTCCCTGAGACGTGATGCCTTTTCCCGAGGCTGTTTTCCTGCCAGGCTGCATCAATTGCTGCCCTTCAACGAGCAATGGCAGCTTTCCTCGGAGTTGGAGGGAATAAAGAGGCTGTTCAGGGCTGTGCAGGTCTCTGTAACTGCTGAGTAAATGTAATAAATTCTGGTGAGCGAGGTTTTAATAAAATTAATGATCTTTCACAGCTTTGGGAGACAGCCATGAAAGAAACATCTTTCTCTTGCAAAAAGATTTGAACCAAAGCATCCAGGAGGAGATCAGGAAGTGAACGAGTGGCACATGAACCAGGGTAAGGCTCTGGCCAGGCTGGGGGAGTTTATTCTGTAAAATAAGAATAATAAGAAGGAAACAGAAAGGGCAAGCAAAATACTCTATATTAAATTAAGCATTTCTTTACAAAGACTCTGAGTAAAGAAGGATTTATAGTTGGACAATTTACTGGGGAGCAGTGCTACCCCTCTGTGAGGCAAAGCAAAGGCAACTTCAGATGAAACACCAAAAATATTTCATATCTGTGCAGTAACCATCAACTTGGCAACTACTGCTTAATAATTTATTAACTTTTCCCATTAAATGGTACATTCACCCAACAAGACTTAAACCATTTTTTATTTACAGTCTGCAGCTTGTTCTGTAGAACACAGGAGTGATCACAGACAGACACACAACGTATTTATTTTCAAACATTTAAATAAGTACAGTTTATTCCAAAGTAATTCTACACACTACTTTTTCCATAAAAATATAAAAAATAGTTACTATATTTTACCTAAACCAGGATATTTAAGAATTCTTCCACATGTGATGCCCCCTCCTCAAAAAGGGCACTCCAACAATAAGAAATTTAGGAGACTGCATCACAAAGTACTAACAATACCAACTGCTTCAATCCACCAGAAACAAGTAATTCCCAATCTGCAATCAGCAATCCTTGTTCTGCAGTGTGTTTGGATTCTGCTTTTGTTAGTTTTGTGGGGTTTTTGCACTACTTTGCCTCTCCATGGCAGTTCTCAGGCACATACACACTGTTACAGGCAAATAGTGACTGGTTCTACTGCAGACTGTAATTCACCATGTGCTCAACAACACGACTTGGTGATCCTGCATCACACACATTTCTTGGAAAAAATATCAAAGGGGGAGCATTTTCCTTTGGGAACTTAACTTCTTTTCTCCTTTTTTTACTGAGCATTCAGTGGAACAGCCTTTTCCCCCATCTCCTTGAAAACAGTGCCCAGTTTTGTTTTTACTGTTTCTCTGGTTTACTGACTATATTCTGTGTGGGAGTCAGTCCTGAAAAACACCCGCTCAAGCCCTTGTCTCACTGGGATACATTTAATTTACAAAAAAAAGGCACAAGGATGAAACTCCAGAGCAGCATCAGCCCTAAATCACTGCACTGCTGCTTTCTGACACAATGACTCTGTGTCTCAGAAAACACTACAAATAACATGAGCCAAGGACACAGGGAAGTGAAAAGCCCAAAGCCTCCGGGCAGGACAAGCACTACATTGATCAGTAACAAATCAACACAAGTTAAATTTGATGCTGCAGTTAAGACTTGACCTGGAAGCATCAGGAAAAGCCATCAGAACACAAGCTCAGCAGCACAGAATCCATTTGTCACCAGCGAGAGGGAAGGCCCTGTGTGTGACACACTGTGCATTCAGGTTCAACAATGCCAGAGCTCCAGAGCAGCACTGTAAAACTTCTGCTTTTAATAGTTTAGAGGATTTTCTCAATGGAAGTGAAGCTGTCATTAACAGAGGAACAGCACATGATGCACAGCATAACCTGCAGTAAAAAGCTCTTGCTTTCCAGCATGTAAACATCCAGGTTACTGGACCTTAGCTCATATAAACAAATCTGATGATAGATTTTTTTTTTTTGGAACTAAAAAAGTAAAATCTTCCATAAAAGGATAAACCACAAAAATACTCTTTCAGTAAAGTCTCATGTGCCATTTAATACCTCCCATGTCCTATGAACAACTAATGCAAAACACTTAGAAAGTTTTAGCAGTAGAAATGTTGACCATTGAGCTGTTTGGCAGCCGTGTGCTCCAGACCCCTGGAGTGTTGTCCCTCCCTCCACACCAGTCCTGCCCTGCCCAAACTATTTCTTCTTCTTCTTCTTTGGTGGCTCATCATCGGAGCTGCTGTCACTGCTGCTGCTGCTGCTGCTGGAGGAGGAGGAGCTGGAATCCGAATCGAACTCAGAAGAGGAGGAAGAGCTGCTGGAGGAGGGGGAAGAGGAGGAGGAAGAGGAGCTCTCGTCACTGTCACTGTCATCGGAGGAGGAGGAGGTCGAGGAGTCCTCGCTGTCAGAGGAGGAGTCACTGGCTGAGCTGTCGCTGCTGCTGCTGCTGGAACTGGTCACACTTTTGGATCTGGGAGGAAACAAGCAGCTGAGAAGAGCCCTGCCAGACCAGCCCCCTGCCAGACCAGCCCTCATCACACAGTGTTCTTTCTGCTGTGTTGTAACCCAAAGATCAATTATCTGAGCTGAACGTTTCCAATCGAAGACAGATTCCTGGGCCCTCCCCGCCCCTTTTCCAACCCTGGGCAAATGGATTTTGGCCAGTTCAGCAATGGCAGAGACCCCACAGACATGACATAATCCAGCAGAATTGCAGAGAGAGGCTAAGTTGGAAAGCTGGCCAGGATCTTGTCCCTAGGAATCACCAGGGGCTTTACTGACCTTGCTGCGGGAGAATTCTGAATGTCCTGTACTACCAAAGCTTTGGGGAAAATTAGCCAAACTCAGTTCCCTGCTCACCACTGCAAGACAGAGTGAAATCCTGGCAGTGTTAAGAGTCAGTGGGGGTTTCATCAGTGATTTCACCAAGGTCAGAACTGTTCCCAGCAAAAACTGTTCTTAGATGACTCCTGGCAAAAGAACCCAAATGACTTGCCTCTACAAGATGCTTATGTTTTCCAGGTGGAGAAGGGGTGGAAACAATCCAAGACACAGACAGAATGATGAACACAGCAAGGAGGATTTCTGTATGCTCTGCACATTTTTTTCATGTTCAGCCCTTACTGAGGCCATTGTTCTCAAGATCAGCATCTCTGATTAAGTGAGGCAACATGAATTCCAAGAAAGTACAACTCAATTCTCCCATAGATCTTTCTCTCAACAAAGTGTAATGGTACTGATTCACCTCCTTTGCCAAAGTCAACCACAGAGCACACAAAAACATAAATTATAATAATGCAGAATTTCTTTTCCATTAGAAAATAAATGTAGTATTTTTTATCAGAGGGTTTGTTGAAATATAACAATTCAGGAAATGCCTGTGTTAAGGTTCTTAAAGAGAGACTGATGGTTCTTTATCGTATCAGTCGTGTCAGCTGACAAATGTGGGGGTGTATGTTAAGATATGAACCATGGAAGTTTTTATAATACATCTGTAATCTGTTATCTCTGTGTGTTCAGACACAAGGGCTGTTTATTACAGATAAATCCATAAGGGCCAGTTAAATACTCACTGTTTAGGAAAAACTAGTTTTAAGATGAGAAAACAAAAAGAAGTGGGAGCAGTAGTTTCAATCTAACCAGTTGCAATGGATGTGGAGAATCCTTGATGTGGACAGGAATCAGTCAGAGGATCCACTGAACAGTAACTCTGAACTTCCTGTCCCTGATCACCTCTCACAGAATCCACAGCAACGGTCCATGGACACCCAGGGCTTAGCTTATAATCTGAAACCCACTCATAGAAACATCAGAGTATTGCACTTAAAGCTGCTTCTCCTGGAGGAAAGCAGTAGCTGGATCTGGGAGAGGAAACAGGCAGGGACTTGTTTCCAGGTGATACAACACGTGACTTGTTGGTACTTCCAGGAGGATGGAAGTGGCAGCAAGTAAAATTCAAATATACAAAATGAAATGTGAAGGAGGTAATGTGACTCTGCAGATGCTAGAGGCTGGCAGATCTGAGATTCTGGGGCCTATCACACCATTGTCAAAGCACAGAATTCCTCCAGCGGATAACATTCCTTCTCCTTAAAACAAGTTTCTAAGAATTAATCACTCTGTGATTCCGTGCCCAGCTGTGGGACAAGTGCTGGTGTAACCCAGGCTGTCACCCTGCTCTGCTCCAACCCCTCCAGGGGTTTTAATTGTGTCACTCACATCCAACCTACAATTCTGGGCACAGCCACAGCTGGGGCCTGAAGAAACAAGTGAATTAGAACACAGTTCTACCCCTCAGACAGGTGGATTTATGTGTGATCTGATATAAAGTGGGCTTTCCCTGGATAACCAGAGTGTGCCAGGTGGGAATGCTGAAGGACACGTGCACCCAGAAGGCAGCTCTGTCACCTGAGGTCACAAGACTCTGCAGCAGCTGCTCTGCCTGAGCCTGTTTTTCTGGTTGAGCCTGAGCTTACTTATGACTGTTTATATCAAAACAAACTTACTCTGTGTAAAAGGTTGGTGCTGAATTGTCCACATTTAATTCTTCCCATGTAATAAATATATAAATAGCCAACTATCTGGAAAGGAGTTTATATTGATGGATTTGGTGCTTGCATAAAAATCTACAAGAATTTTAAAATTTCAAGGAAAGAGTGACCAAACCACCCAATCCCCCACAAACCCTTTTGCTCTGTTCATTTTATGCACAAAAAACCCCATGAACATTTTAGGTTTAGGGCTCAAACAGCCTGAAAATAATTCTGCCAGTAGAGGCTGCAGCATCTGAGAAAGCTGAGGAAGGAAGGGGCCTGAGCTACACTGTTTAGAAATCATTTAATTTATGATCTCATTGGTCCTAAGTAACTCCAACAATAAATGGGCACTACTGGGAAAGGAGCCTTTAATAAACCACACTCTGATAGCCAAGCATTCCAATAAAGCCACATTCCACATGACAGCCTGAAATAGAGGCACATTCTAAAGATCTGCTCTGCTTTACTCACTGATTGCCACACAAAGCAAGAGGCCTGGTCTTTAAACACCTCCTGAAAACTGGTTTTAGATCAGATTTAGAGACAGAACTAACAACTAAATGGGAAGAGATACTGAGACTGTTACTGGACAGACATTCCCCTGGAGTAAAACTCCCAACAAGATCAGCAGGAGTGTTACAGCCTCAGTTCTGGCTGTTCCTCTCCTGATAAAGTAAATTCCTAAGCAAACATTAATGCAAAGTGACACACAAACAATGTCAAAAGACTTCTTGGCTGTACTTGTACTTGGAGTGGGGGGAGCTTTATTTCCTGGATTTTGGTTTGGGAATGAGGTGGTTTGGTTTGGTTTTTAGATGCTTTATTTCATTCTCTAGACAAGGCTTCAGAGAAAGAGAGACAGCTTGCAGGAGGGAATGAAAACAACAAAAGCCAGAGAGCAGGATGGGTAGGTGGAGCAATGACAGAGCAGAAAACACTGTGCCAGTCTTGCACAACAGTTTCAGAGACACTTGATGGACTTTGAGGCAGAAACCTAAATATTTTTATCACTAAAGCAAGATCATGCAGAGGCAGGACAATCAGGAGAGAGAAAAGCACAGAGCAAGGACACTGTAGTTTTTGGAAAGAGAGGAGTAGAAATTCTCCAACTTTCTGTCGGACAAAAGCCTGTAATGGCCCCAGAGCAGTAAACCAAAACTTATTTGCAATGTTGACTTTCCCCACCCCCTTCCCAAACTCCTGCTGCAACACCCAGTGCAGGATCCCACCCTGGGAACAGCTTCACTATTTGCCATCAGTCCCCACATACCTTTTTTTCTTGGTCTTCTTTTCTGCAGCACTTTCTCCAGCACTAATTAAGAGGGAAAAAATAATGGCTTTGATTAATGTGGTAGGAAAATGAAACAAACAGCAGCAGAATAGGGCTGAGTTTAATATGAGCACAGTGGTGTCCTGCTGGCAGAGCCCAAAGGGCACTGGGCAGCACTTCTCAGCCCTGTGCAAACCAGGGCAGTAACACCTACAAGGCAGGGGAGATAAAAAACAGCAATGCACCTCTAATTTTCTGTGTTATGGATAATAATCTCCTCTTTGCTTCATTTTATATGGACAAACAGCACTTTGGGACGGAAAAGGCACAAGAGAAAAAGACATTAAAAAACTGTCTGTAACTATATTTAGCAATAACTGAATTGATTAAAACAAAAGGTAAAACACTAATTAGCCTGTAGTTTTCACATTTCTTTCAAGTACAAAAAGATACATGAAAATCTATGTATATTGATGCTTTATAGGTATGTGCCTTTCAGATTTCCATGTGTTCATCCATCACACAAAGTTTTAGTGGTGACATGGGAAAAAGTTTCTTTTAACAATGCACTGAGGGAGTTTTTTACTTTTTTAAAGCAGTCTTTACTGCTAAATTTTCTTTTTTCTGGTAAAATTCTTTCAGCCAAATGTATCAGTCATGTGCTGTTTTCCATGTGCTGCAGATACACAGCACATAATTCAGCCTGGAATGTACCTGTGTGATTCAAGTAGTCCCTCCTCACACCCTTACAACACAACGTGCCACTGATCTATGAGGAAGTTGTACATTTTCATACCTTTTTTGTTCAACTGAAATCTATTATTAGAAGTCATTTTAAATACATAAAAAGTAAAAAGTGTAAATATATTTCATTCACAAGCGACACAGCAGTATGTGTTGATGAAGACTCCAGAAAGGGTAGAAAGAAGCAAGTGTAGTGTAACCTACACTGTATTTCAATAAAGCACTTCACACTCTTTTTATGCAAAAAAAAAGAGATTTTTTCCATTTTTTCATTTTCACACATATGGTATTAAAACAGTATCATCACACAGCATTTTCCACACTCCCCTGTGGGCAAGAGGAAGATTCACTGACATTCAAATTCCACTCCAATTTATAATCCCTCCTGTTTATATTCACATTTCTAAAGCCTTACCCCCACTGTAGGTCCCAGGTAAGAGAAGTCACTGTGAGAGACAGACTTAGACCCCAAAGCACCTGTGAGAAGACAGGACCTAACTCAGTGTGTGTTACACACTCCCTCTAGAGTGTAACCTGTGTGTTCCCACAGGAGTTACTCCAGTGGGAGCTCTCAGGCCCTGCAGCCAGACCTGCCCTGGACACTCCCTCGCTCTCCCTGTGCCTTCAGAGCCATAAATCACACTCTGGGTTGGGTTCAACGCACAAACATCACTCTGGAATGAGCATCCCTCACCTTCCCTCCCCTCCCAATTCCTGCTCCAGGCTGGGCAGGCAGTGAGGGGTTTACTGACACCTCCAGAGTGTCCACTGGAATCACGGGGTGAACACCAGGCAAACACAGGGATCCTGGAACAACTATGAAATAAGTTGGATGTGGCTGTCAAAGCTAAATATTGACCTTATTAGGCTGTGTTTGCCTTCTGGTTAATGATTCCTGCAGGGACCTTTAAAGATGGTGATACTCTGAAGCAGAGCTGTGGGAGACACAAAATCTCTGTGGCCAGGAAGACCCTTCCAAAACAAGTGACACAAAAAAACAGAAGTGTGACCTGGAAAGTTGTTTTTACACAAAGAAAAATCTTCATCCTTGGAAGCGTAACACTGGCATCTAAGGAACAGGATCTCTCATGGCACAGCTAAGGAGCTTATGATTATATAACCCCTGTGAATCCAGCCCAATTTAACCAGGATTAAACACTGTTCCCACCCAAGGATTACTCAGTCTTCCCTTTACAAGATGACTTTTCACAGCACATGCTCCTCACACTGAGGACTGTTATAGCCCCAAAACCTCCACCTGGGGCAGACAGGGCAACCCAGGAATTCCTGCATAAAATTATCACACACTCAAGCACAAGGACCAGGCAACAAGGAATTTCACCCTGCTTCACCATTCTCCAGTGTTAACCTGAAGAATTCACCAGAAACAGGGCAGAAAAAGAACAAGGGGAAAATCTGAGTCTTAAGCTGTGCCTAAAATCCTTGAGTCTCCGAAGAGCTCATCCAAACTCTGTCTCCAAGCAGAGCAACCTTCAGAGCCCAAGCACACCTGATGTCTGTGTATGGTACTGGGTGATTCCAATTACCTCAGAATTACCCACTGGATCACAACTCATTTCAAAATTAAACACTTTACGTTGCTCTTATCACAAGCTAATGAGCCTCCCCTTCAGTCAGGATGTCAGGCCTGTGACTCACAATTGCTGCCTGAGCTGGAAGGGCTGATGGGAGCCAAACGAGGCCTCTCTGCCAGAGGTCCCACCCTTTCCTCTCCCATCAGGACAAGAGCAAAAGGTGGGAACACTCTCCATAACTCACAGCCTGGCAGTGTGGTGACCCACAGCCAGCACACGGAGCTGGAGGTGGCAGTGACTGAGGGCATGTGCCCAAATCCTCAGGAACTCCAGCTGTGAGGGACCCCAGTCCCAGCCTGTCCCTCTGGGGGGATGAGGCACCACCTCTCCAGCTGGAGTTGCACTGGCAAAAATGACCTTCACACAAAGGAATTCCATGAAAAGCTGGTGTTTCACATCATTTTCCACTCTGGAGCTGCTTGTTAAAACAATTATTAACCTCAGGAGGAAGAATTAAAGTGTAGTCAGAGCAGAGCAGAAAGGAAATCACACACCACAGGAAGAGTTTCATTTATATTTCTCTGTTTAGCTGCATCTTCCACTTTCTCAGATGTCAAAACAGGAAATAATTATGCAATTCACTGAGATGTTGTTACTTAATGCTTGAGAGGTGAAACCAGCTGGTAGCTCCACACTGCTTCACCTGTTTAACCCCCACAGCTCCCAGGCAGCAGCTGCAGCTGGGCTGGCACAGACACCGTCAGGTCATGCCCAGAAAACCAGGCTTAACTCCACAATCTACCAGCAAACCTGAGCTGAAGGGCAAGAATTGCCTCTTTGTAAATGTATTTATAACAATCTTCAGACCCACCTGCTTGTACAACCACATAAACATGAAATCAAGTAACCAAGGAATTCAGGAAACTCTTCCATTAAAAAATGGCTCCAACTACTTAATTTTGTTACACACAGGCCAAAACACTTTTAAGTGTAGTTTAGAGGCACAGGTGTTAATCAAAGACTTACATTAAATTAGTTAAAATGTTATTTTTAATTTTGTGGGACCTGAGTTTACATTTTCCACCCAACATACAAATCAGCTCTAACATTATGCAAACATCACAGAGGCTGGAGGAAAAGATCACAGAAAATAGGCCTTTGCTTTATTTTGGTAACAAACCAGACATTTAATCCTGCCAATCTTACCTCTGTTGCAGTAATAGTTGTTTTTCTTTCTCTTTGAGGATTTTGGCCAGTTGAGCTGTCCTTGAAGGCCTGTGCAGGTATTTTCTCTTCCCTGTACATTCATAGGTCCAATGGCCAAACTCTAAACACTTCTGACATCTCACATGCTGCTTGTTTGCCTCTCTAGAAAAATGCAAAATTGCTTGAGTCACTCATTCCAAGACTGTTCCACCCAGTGAAAAAATATTTATTTTTTTATCCTGCAGATTTTTAACAGCATCACGTTATGAAGCACAAGGTGCTTCAGCTTTTTTCTTCAATCAGGACACAAACAGCAACATCAGGCAAATAGAGAATTTTAGCAAACAGATTTTTATTAAAACATTTTCACATGGGAACAATTACACTGCACAGAATTGGCAGGTCGTTGTAGATCACGTAAATAACTGAAATTATGGTTCAGAGATCAATTAGCACAGAGCAGCGGCTTCATTTCCAAATCCCATTCTCACAAACAGCCCTGGACTCTCAGAGTTGGTTGGAGCTTATTGGAATTTTCTAAGATCTCTTAAAGCCTGGCAGAGGGTTTATCATGGGAACAATCAGATTCCTGCTCCCTTGGTGCAGAGGAAACCCAGTCAGATTTCCCTGGCTGCCCTGCAGCCCCAACCACCTGCAGTGTCAGTGAAATTCCACATCCACGTTTCACTTCTCACGCTGTATAAAATCCTGGGAGAGTGTTCAGAAATCAGGGAAGGGAAAACACTCCTATTTCCATACTCGAGCTCCGAAGCTGCTGTTGTGAAGCTCTGCAAAGCTGGTTTCCCTGCCCTCCCATCCTCCTCCTTTACAAATAAGGAAACTCACACCCGGCCAAGGGACTGCTCAAGGTCAGGATCAGGAGGAGTTCAGAGCAGGGACTGAACTCAGGGCTGAGTCGCAGTTCCTGCGGCTGCTGCCACCTCTGGCCACATTCAGCTTTTTTTCCAAGCACCAAAACACGAAATTTTCAAGGCCAGCCCACCTCCGCTATCTGTGATTACCAGCCCGGCTGAAGTCGGAGGCTCCCAGAGCGTTCCCTCAGTGAGAATAAAGAGAAGCACCAGCAGTGAGCACTTTTCCCTCCAAAGGAGTGTTGCTCTTCCCAGGCAAGGTGTGAAATGCTTCTCCCTGGGCTTCAGCCACCACCTTTTGTGACAGTTTGTTTTGAACATCCATCATTTCCTCAGTGCAAAAAGCACTTGGCTTTATACTTAAGCCTTAGAAATACAGAGCTAAATCAGCACTAAAAGACTAATTAAACATACAGCCTGCCGAGCACAGTGAACCCAGACTCGAGCAGGAATCAGAATGTCTGGGAATAAACAAAACCCAGCAGTTTTGAGTGGTTTGTCTTTGTCTTGGACTGCTGGCTCGGCCACAGCAGTTACACAAAAGCACAGTGATGACACTCCCTTCTCTCCATGGACATAAAACCCCCAAAAGTGAAGGTTTTTCTCAAACCAGCCCAGACCTGTGTCCACAGGAACAACATGGAAGTTTAAAGCAACATCGGTACAACTCAGTGTTTCCAGGGCTTTAGTTCTACTCCCACGAGCAGAGCAGACAATTCTGTGTATACTAAAATGGATTAAGCCCTAAAAACAATATAAGTAATGACCAGGACAACATCAGACCAGCTACAGATCTGTGAACACCCCACAGCACTAATGAGTTCGGCACTGATGAGAAACACAAAACTTCTTCAACCTTTGAGCAGGGATCAGTGATCCCAACCCTGGAGCAAAGGCTGGCAGAGGGACAGCTCAGCACAGACCCACCAAGCACAAGAACACTTTGAATCTAAGGAATAAGCCCTTAACTCAAATAAAACAGCAACTCAAGGAGCACGTATTCCCCGAGTACTTTAACATTCCAAGTTACTTTCCACTGGAAAGTAAGAGATAATTACTAAGCCATGGAAATCATCCACATTCTGCCCAACTCTTGTGACCGGGCAAAACACCCCCAAAGCACAGTCAAAACAACTGAACCATGAGAAATCAATTAACCTAAGGGGAAAAAACCAACATCCAGGCCTACAAACAACTGCAAAGGCAATGCCAGCACTTCACCAACAGGTAAAAAGGTAGCTTTCCTCACTTCAGTGTCCTGCCATCAGATCCCTTTGATCTGATTCCTTTAAGGGAATTATTTGATTGCAATATCCACATCAACAAAGGTCGCTTGCTTGTTTGTTTGTTGTTTGTTTTGCCTGTTTTAGAGCTCTGTAAACCTATCACAACACCAACCTGGAGCCTGGCCTCTCTTACTCCTCCTGTCGAGGCTCCGCAGTTCATCCCAGGGCCAGTCCCGCACCTTGAGCGCCTCCCACACCCCAGAGCTGCTCCCAATCCCAGAGCTGCTCCCACATCCCAGAGCTGCTCCCACACCTCAGAGCTACTCCCAAAACTGCTCCCAATCCCAGAGCTGCTCCCAATCCCAGAGCTGTTCCCAATCCCAGAGCTGCTCCCAATCCCAGAGCTGCTCTCAAAACTGTTCCCACATCCCAGAGCTGCTCCCAATCCCAAAACTGCTCCCAATCCCAGAACTGCTCCCACACCCCAGAGCTACTCCCAAAACTGCTCCCAATCCCAGAGCTGCTCCCAATTCCAGAACTGCTCCCACATCCCAGAGCTGCTCCCACACCCCGCAGCTGCTCCCAATCCCAGAGCTGTTCCCAATCCCAGACCTGTTCCCAATCCCAGAACTGCTNCTGCTCCCAATCCCAGAGCTGCTCCCAATCCCAGAACTGTTCCCAATCCCAGAGCTGCTCCCAAACCCAGACCTGTCCCCAATCCCAGAACTGCTCCCAATCCCAGAGCTGCTCCCAATCCCAGAGCTGCTCCCACCCAGCGCCAAATCCCAACAACTTCCTCTCCCTCCCCACCCCCCGCTCACGGACCCGCGGAACGCCCCGAGCCCGCAAAGGACCCGCAGCCCCGCTCGAGTCCCAACGCGCGGCCGTGCCCGGGGACCCTCCAGTGCCCCCGTCCTTTCCCGGCCCGGGGTGCCCCCGCAGCCCCGGCCCCACTCACGCCTGCCTGCGGGCGATCAGCCGGTGCATGGGCGTCGCCATCTTCGCGCCGGGAGCGGCCGCCATAGAGCGCGAGGGCAGGGCCGGAGCGCCGCCGGCCCCGAGGCCCCGCTCGCCAGCGCCGCCCGCCGGCCTGGGCCCGGCTCCTGCCCTGCACCGCGGCCCTGGCCCTAATCCATCAGCCCTGTCCCTTAGCCCTGTCCCTGTCCCTTATCCCTGTCCCTTATCCCTGTCCCTCATCCCTATCCCTATCCCTGTCCCTCATCCCTATCCCTGTCCCTTATCCCTGTCCCTATCCCTATCCCTGTCCCTGTCCCTGTCGCAATCCCTGCCACTTCTCCTGTCTCACAAGCCCCCGCTGTCTCCTCCGTTCACCCCACCCTCACTCTTGTGAAAAACGACAGAGTCCCACTCAGTATAACGAAATTAATAACTATTTTATTAAACAGTATTAATGGAGACAGCAGAGCAAGGTTTACAGCGCTGGGAGCGTGGTAGCCAATATCAGAGGCTCAAAGTGTGTTTGGATAGGACAAGTTTTTATAACAAAATTGTCACAAAAGTGAGAGGGATTGTTACAATTATCCCGAGGTAGGAGGGAAATAATTTACATGGGTACATCGCCTTTCTCTTCCCCTCTGGAATTTGAGGAGGGAGGTCGTTTATTGCTTTTTTGGTGGCCTTAAGATGAAGTCAGGCTACCATTCTCTTCACAAATTTTTTAACCCTCTTGAAAAAACTGGCTGGATCGCAGTCCACTTAGTCCCAATGATGGCCTTATCTTCTTGGTGGGACCAATTTATGACTTACCAAGGAAATTCGTGAGATTTTTTTCTGCAGGGGGTACCTGTGTCTCTTAGGGAGTTAACGTTAACTCCCCTAAACGCTTTAACAATGAATCCTTAGAACAAGTAAGATTATATATTTAGCAGAAGCTTGTTAAACTTCACCATAATTAAAACAAAAACTTATTCTAAACCACACTACTAAAACATTTGAGCATTATAAAATAAATTCCACTTATTAGTGAAAGCCAAACTTTATTAATAAAGCCATCATATCTCACACCACCCCTTATGAAGGGTTGGAAACATTTACTAATTTTTAGCAGTTCAGATTTTTATACCCCACAGCCAAGAAAATGAAATCTCAGTTTAACAGAGAAGACCAGTTCTGGTACTGGGGCAAAGCACTGGCTCGATGATCTGAGAAAAAATCTCAGGGTTTAAAGATACAATAAATCACAGGATAATGGAATATCCTGAGCTGGAAGGGGCTCCCAAGGATCACTCCTGGCCCTGCACAGGACACCCCAAAAATCCCACCATGCCAAATTCGTGTCAACTTGATGTGCTCTGTTCTGGATTATATGGAAATAAAGTTCAGATGGATCTGGGAATTGTAAGGGAAATATTTCTTCCATCCATCAGTCCAGGCTGCAGCCCCCAGATGCTTCAGCAAGAGTATTTCTGGCTCCCATGTCATCCCCTCATGTCTCTGGCAGGGAAGGAAAGATTTTGGCACAGAAAAGAAGAGGAGCAGTGGTAGGAGCTTTCTGACACCTGGCAGGCAGCTCCTTGGAAATCTGTGCCAGCTGGAACAAGCTGAGCAGCCAAGGAAAAGCCACAAAGGAATGTGGCTGCATGTATTGGTTTTATCAAAACTCATTGTTCTCACATGGGATCCGTTTTAAAACGAAATCTTACATTTTGTGACAAGAGCCATCAAGAAAGCATTTTTTAATGCTGAATTGTGATTACTCCTCATATTAATACCCTGGGAGTCCTTTATATCCCACTATTTTCAGTATTATTTCAGAGCTATCCTGTCACAGGCACAAGTGAGAGGCAATAAATGGGTGAGCGTGGCCTGGACACCATTTCTGTGATGCTTTGCCATGTTTTGGTGATTTCAGGGATCAGCCCCACCAAGCCTGTTTGAGCACATCAGGGGAGGGAACCCCACATAAGATCCCATCTGTTGGGATATTTCAGATTATGAGAAGCAGAAATATGGGAATCCTTTGTTTGGCATAAGAAAAAGCAACACAAACTCAAAATCTTTATGTTTCTCTGTCTCTTAGCTTCCCAAGCAAGATGGATTCCCTCTTCTGTACCTTTTCCTGGCAGTATAAATTACTGAACACACTCTTCATGTGTTCATTACTGACATGATACTTGCATGGGGAAAAGGGTCTCCTCTTCCAGCAGAGTCACAAAAAGGATTTGTTTCGACTACTTAACAGGTAAGGGAAGATCTGGCAAACTAGAAGTATTTATAATATATCTAAAGCTAATACCAGTATGGGTGTAGATCTGTTCTAGTAAAATTAATGCAGGCACTCAAGGTTTATATCAGTAACTAAGAGCAGACCCAGCTGTATGTATTAGAATTCCAAGCTTGCATAATTCCAGACTCTGTTGGTATCTACCCTATAAACAGACAGTTAGAGGATAGTGCAGAAAGATGAAAGAAAAAAAGATAGAACTGGTTTGAGCCATTACTTGGTGTCCACATGAAGGAACATTCTGGAGCCTCAGACCAGATTAGTCTTCATTAGCTCAGCTGTTTTAAAAGGACATTGAAATGGGTAATGCACGCCAAAAATCTGTAATCTATATGGATACTTAACCACAGATTCCATTGAAATAAAAAGTAAAAACCAGGCTTTGTTATTAGAATGCATTTAAATGAAGTTTATTGATGATTTGTGAGGTTGGGACAAACACAGCTGTCCAAGCTGGGGGAGTGTTGCTATGGGACTGTTATTTTGACTCTGCCCTCAGCCAGTGCCTGCTGGGGACTGTTCCCTGCTCCAGCCTAGAAAGCTCTGCCCTATTTTTGGATCCTCAGCTCACATACGCTGAGCACATCCGTGTGTCAACAGATCCCAAATGTCTCCCGGCGGAGCGTAAAGCACGTCGCAGTCGCAGGGATGTCACCTGTGTGTGCGGTTTGTGGAAGCTCGCATCATTAACTGTGCCACTGGAATGGACAATGTGGATCCAGAACAAATTCCAATGTTTTCCTTTCCTGGGCAGGTTGCCAGCAGCCTGTGGCATCCAAAGGAGCCTCAGCAGCAGGTGGAGGGTGTGGGATGGGGCAGCGCTCCCAACCCAAACAGGATGAGATCGGAAAACTGTCACCCACTCCACACGTGTGCACAGCACACGAAATTCTGGAACTTTTAGGAGGCTCGTGGATAGTCTGGATGTAGAAAATTGGGGCCGAGCTCCCATCCAAGCCCTTTCCCCATCCAAGATTGGCCCGTGGCTCCAGCTCCCGATCCATGAGCAGCACAAGCACCAGCGCCATGGAAAGGGCACACCGAGGAGAAACTGCGGCCTCCATCCTCCCTCTCTAGGATCCATATGCTTTGGGATGAAGAGCTCAAAGTGACCCAGCAGGTACCACTGCTGCTTCCAGTTATGTGGAAACCATTTCACAGAATCCATCTCTGAACTTAGGCTGATCCATATTTAACACTGTTTTTTCCCCCCCAGCTCTGTTTGGCAGACGTTTCAGAGCTTGATTGCTCCAATTGCTCCAGGGTCTCCCTGATTTCTGGTTTAATTTATGGGTGATCAGTTGATTTATCCATTTGTTGTCAGCTGTTCCATCCCCTGACCAGCCAGGTCAGATGCAGGTCACTCTCTTCTGCCATTATTTCCCAGTGAAGTGCTTCCAGCTTTTTTGCCCTTAGTTCATTGTATCCTCAACCTTAATCTTTGTACCATTGAACTTAATTCCAGTCTTACTACTCCAGTCACCAGACTGTGCAGTCTTTCACTGATCATTTTTTGTCACATCAAAAAATATAAAAATTTTTCTCCTAAAGTCTTGCATTCCGTGAAGGGATGTACACTCACACGGAACTTTTATAATTTTATAATTTTTTTTACATGCTCACTGTTTCATATTTTGAAATTGGATGACCTCACCCTTACTTTATTAATAAGTTACAAATTCTGCCTGCTGGACTCACAGCTCCATTAGTGCCCCAGAGTTCCGTAGTGAGGTCAATACAGTTACACTCCATCCAAATGAAGCCTCTTGCATTTTGTTGCCACATTCCATGGTCCAACAGGCTGAGAAGTATCTTACATGCTTAAAACCCATTCACACAGGCTGCCCCAGGGCACTAATTTCCTGTGTTAGGAAATACATGGAAAATTATGAACTAGCCTTAATTATTCAATGATGATGTATGTGCAATACGCAGCACCCAGGAGCAAATCATTGTTTCAAATAATTTAAATATTCCTCAGGCTTAAGCCTTTGTTGCTATAATGCCCATCACTTTCCAGTGTTGTTTTTGTAGCCATTTCCCTCCCTTTTTTCTGTTTGCTTTTGTTAGATTTCTTTGGGAGTATTCAGTTGCTTGGTTGCTTTAGGGTTTGTTTGGTGGGCAGACATCCAGCTCCGATGGCTTAATTTGTAAACATGGCAAATTTAATTATCTTTCGAGTTTAATCGAAAACTATGGAAAACTGAATAAAATGGAAATTTATCTTTTCAGCATTTATTTCTCTGCAAATTCTTGAGATAACAGAACTGGTGGCAAGGGCTCCCGGGTAACCTTTGGAAGAACAGAGAGGCAGGATTTCAGAGAACTGGGTTATATGTGGTATGAGTCATACCAGGGCTCTGGGCAACCTGATATCCCAGATCCCTCAGCTGAGGGGATCACAAAGCCCATTTCTATTTGAATATCCCAGAATAGCCCTATGAACCACACACTGGGTGACGTGCAAGGGCTATTTCCAGCAGCCCAAAGAATAGGCTGTAACAGATACCAGCCAGGGATTATTTTAAGTCCATATTTGTGGTCGTGTTTGGCCGAGGTTAATGAATTGCAAGGGCTGAATTGGAATTGCAATGAACTGTAATTTGAGGCTGGAGGTTCTGGGAGAACACTGGGATACACCATGGTGGTGGATTTGCAGTATGCAGGCACTGAAATCATGCATCTGTCTTGCTTACAGATCATAAAGGAAGATGTGAAATGTGCCAGGCAAGGATTTATCTCTGAAGCTCCACAGAGGAGTGAGTTTTGGGAAAGTCTTAGGACTGCAGGCTGAGATAAGGACTGACCAAGGCACAGGTGGAATAAAGCACTGAATGAAGCACGATCTGGATACTCTGAAGAACAGACAGAATCACTCACAGCACACAAATTAACATCAGTCTTTTCCCCATTTTTTATTCCTCCAATTTTTGAGGATCACACATCTGTAACACCTGCCAGGCCACAGTACATCCCTTTGCAGCTCTGAGCAGTGAGAGGGAATCATGTATATCATCAGCAACTTACTCCTTCTTTAAAAAATAGCCATGGGTTTTGGCCCACATTATCATCCCATTTTAGATACATTCTCTAAGCTGAGTTACCCCAGTGGGTACTTGGCTGTTCCATTCACAGTCACTCTCTCTGCAAATCATCTCTCACCAGGGAAGAAAATATAAAGCCTTATTAAAGAATATACACTACAGGAGTTCAGGATAAGCTATGTGTCTTTCAGCTGTCATCAAACCCTAGCTATTTCTTAGAAATAGTTACACAACAGTCTGTTCGTGTTTTGTACATTAGAAGTCTCACTTCTTACAAGAAAAAACATTCAGAAAACAGAGAAGAGTGGGGAGAATTGTGGAATCAGTTCCACTTAAATAACTACATCACAACACCTCGGGGTTTAGGTTGATCTATTCATTTTTTGCCTGGCTGGAGGTTGTATGTATGTAGTGACCAGTTTGGTCTGGAAGGGCCCTTCTCCCCCACCTCCCTCCCATCCCAACAGGCAGCATCCCTGGCAAAGTCCCAGGGCCGTGTCCTAGCCCAGGGTCAGCGGTCACGTCAGGGCACCCTGCCACGGATCCTCTGTGACGCCAGGCTCTGCCCCTCGTCTCTCCTTCTCGAAAGGAAAGTGAAAAATAGAAGGGGAAACTGGGTCCCTGGTGCTGTGGGTTGTACAATACTCCCACGCGGAACAGCCGCCGGTTCCATTCCTTGGCACCTCGCCCTGCGCTCAAGGACAGATGAGGCCAAACACTTCATTAAGATTCTGTCATTAGCACCGTGATGCAATTCCCAGCCCACCAGCAGCTGCCAGAGTGGCTCTGGGGCAAGAGTCCTTCCTGCCTGGAATATTGAATTTCTCCGCCACGTGTTTTGTGTGTCACTAAAACCAGGAGCAGTGATGCAAATACAGTGCCGGGAACTTGGTAACGTACTGTTTATAACACATTACACTGAGGTATTTTTGGCGTGTTTTATCTCAGAATTGAAAGCAGTCCCAAACATTCAGTCTCACCAAATCCATGGATATCAGGATGAGGTTTGTGTTAGGAGGAATCTGCCAATCCCTTGTGCTTTCATCCCAAAGTGTTCCTCTTGGTGGGACCCTCCCTGACTTCCACGCTGCTGGATTTCCCCCTCACCCCACTCCCTGCAGCACTGGGACCATGGAACCTGCTGGAACTTTTAGGAATGTTGTTAAAAATTTTATTTCGCTTTCTAGGAATCCCTGATGCCTGAAAGGACTTTTCTCCAGCACACCCACAAAGCAGTTGGTGGCCAGACACGATGTAGCTAAATACATCCAAATGATAGCGACAGTGGCCCAGTGAAATACAATTATATTAAAATTTTATCTGTTGATTACGGGTCGACTCTACTGTAAATCCTACTGGTTATAAACCAATCGTGCACTAAATTTTATTGGAACCATAGTTGGAACCACTTATTTGGAACCATAACGTCTTTTAACCACATTCTCCCGACTATAAAACCACGAACTCAGCCTTGGATTTTCTTCTGTAATTCAGCAAACATCGGAACACAGAATCATGGAATGGTTTGGGCTGCAAGGGACCTTAAAGACCATCCTGTTCAACCTCTGCCCTGGGCAGGGACACCTTCCACCAGACCAAGTTGCTTCGTTTTGCAAAAACCAAGTTTTTAGGCAAATACTGCAGCAATTACTCAGGAGGTGTTTTAAGTACTTTCCTACAAAACCTTGTGTTTCTAGAAGCTGTAATTTTATTATTATCGAATCTCACGGCGACCTCTTTCCATCCATCCCCATCTGTCCCCTCCCAGTCCGTGACATCATGGGGGGGGTGGAGTTTCACTAAACGGCTTTTCCGTGACACGAACAACCTCGAACCCAGAGGAAACACAACTCAGTGCCGTCAATCCGCGCCCCTACCGCCTTTTCCTCCCATTCCTGGGCCATTTTTCAACAAAAACAACTTTTCCGCCCCAGCAGCGCAGCACCTCCCCCTCACACCAACCCCCGCCCCCTCAGCCCCCGCCGCGCGCTTCCCGCGGTCTCGCGAGATCTGCGCCGCCCTCAGCGCCGGCGCGGCCGCGGCCCGACGGGATCTTTCGAGAATTGCGGTGGCCGCGCTCCCCCCTCAGCGCCGCCGCCATGTCCGTGGTGGGCATCGACCTGGGCTTCCAGAGCTGCTACGTGGCCGTGGCCCGCGCCGGCGGCATCGAGACCGTCGCCAACGAGTACAGCGACCGCAGCACGCCGTGAGTGAGCCGGGCGGCCGCGCTGAGGCGGCGGGAAGGCGCCCGCGGGGGCCCCGGCGTGGCGGGG
>VXBA01002640.1:316821-354261 GCA_013399895.1 Serilophus lunatus | reverse complement strand
GGGAGGGAAAGAGGCGGCGGGGCCGTGAGAAGCGGAGGGTGAAGGGCTCGGAGGGGCTCCAAGGGACCCGCTGTGCTCCCTGCGTTTCGTAGGGTCACGGGATGCTTGGGGTTAGAAGGGACCGGGAAGCTCGTAGGGGTTCAGTGCGTGCTGAGCGCAGGGAGGTGTTCGGGTAGAAGAAAGGCTGGAGAGTTGGGGCTGCTGGGCTGGGGGAGAGGAGGTTGTGTGGAGACCTCGGGGCACCTTCCAGTGGCTGAAGGGATCTGCGGGAAAGCCGGAGGGGGATTTCATCAGGATGATGGGATGAGGAGTAATGGGTTCAAACTGATAGAAGGGAAATTTAGGTTAGATAGATAAAGAAATTCTCCCCCTGACGGTGGGGAGGCCCTGGCACCGGGTGCCCAGAAACGCTGTGGCTGCTCCCTCCCTGGAGGTGTCCAAGGCCAGGTTGGAGCAGCCCGGGAAGGGGTTGGAATTGTCTGATCTTTAAGGTCCCTTCCAACCCAAACCGTTGAGTGATTCCATGATTCAATGATGAGCCCTCCCAGTACGTTTCTCAAGGGGAGTTTGCATTGTCTGCTTAATAAAACCTGAGAATAAAGGAACCGAGGTAAAATTCTTCAACAAATGAATTGCAAAACGAGGGTGGAAAAACAACTTCCAGTGCATCAGACCTGGAGGGAAACTGCTGGGAAAGCTTATCCTGAGTTGTAATATGGCTTTATTTAAGCAGGTGCTGAACTAAATTGCTGTCTGGGAGAGACAATTGCATTGTGGAGGATATTTGGGGTTTTTTTTAGATCCCTCAAATCACTTCCAGAAGCCCAGAGGCAGAGAATGACCTTGCTTCTCAGTGGGCAAGAGCTCCCTCTGTTTGCTTGCTCCTCTCTCTAAGCAATGAATACATGGAGAAGGAAATTTTGAATTCAGCACATGTGCTCAGGTATCCAGAGATCTCTTAAGTGTTCCAGTAACGTGGAAGTTTAAAGGTTGGATGTGCTGGGAAAACTTTACTGTGGAGAATATCAAAGCTGTGCTCTGGCAGCACCAGGTATTTGGCCATCAGGAACTGAAGTTCTGCTGCTAAATGGACAGTGTATGTTTTGGAGATATGAGCACAAATCTCCCTCTTTGAAGGAGATGAGCAAAGTAAAATACCTGACACAAGGGATCTCTCGTGGAGTCATTCAGTGCTGGAGGATGAAGTGAAATTGGAAGAAAGGAGCAGAACAAAAAGGAGGGGTTTCAGCAGGACTTGGTCTCCAGGAGCTGCTCTGAGGGAACACAGGAAACCATCCCACAGCAAACCCTTCTGTGAAAGAAATTCTAAGTGATTTGTAAGAGTCTTGGGAACAGAAACCTGCTTCAAAGTCAGTGCTGAGCAGTTTTTAGGGTG
Organism: Serilophus lunatus; assembly: GCA_013399895.1. Classification (NCBI taxonomy): domain Eukaryota; kingdom Metazoa; phylum Chordata; class Aves; order Passeriformes; family Eurylaimidae; genus Serilophus; species Serilophus lunatus. Next base: position 352,865 of record VXBA01002640.1, on the reverse strand, counting down.
AGAGAAATCATACAAAGAGTTGTGACAGGTTTCCTTAGGAATTGGCTCGTGCTCAGGGTCAAACATTTTGTTTTCGATGATGACATCTATATTTTGGGGAGGATCAGCAGATATGTGTTACTGTAATAATTTGTGCTATTGAAATAAACTGAGTTCATTGGCACAGATGACACTCTGACAGAACCTGCTTTCAGTTCTGGTACTCAGACTTCCAAAATCCTGTAAAATTTGAGCCTGTACATCCTAAAGTTGTGCAAAACATATTTGTCTTTGAAGGTGGTAGAGAGAAAGGTAGTGAAAACTGAAAGGGAAAAACGAGATAGTTGAATAATTTCCTTAAGGATAAAGAGGCTTGGGTTAAATCAACCCCTTGTGACTGAGCCTGTGGAGCTGGTGCTGCTGGTCAGGGAACTGTGAGGGGACAGGAGCTGTCCCCAGGAGGGGCAGGGGGTGGGAGGGTGAGGTGGTGTCTGTGGGGCAGATTTTACCTTTCTGAAGTGGTTTCCTTACACCTCTGACAACCTTCCCTGGGATTGTTTCTGCTTAAAATGCAGTGGTTACTTATTGTGTAATAGCATGATTTGTATTTAATGAGTTTACTCGGGTTCCTGTGAGCTGATTTGGGGAATGAGAATGTCTGAAAAGTCTTCCCTCCCTCCTTCCCTCTTCCCAGTCGGAGTCACCTCCAGGCTGGTCCCTGCCTGGCTCCCCAATGCTCTCATCCAAGTCAGTGGATTTGTGTTGGTTTGGGAATTTAGCTGAGGAGTAGCTATTTTCTTTTGTCCAAGAGAAAGGCAATAATTCATGTCTTAATTCCTTTCTGGAGATGAGAGTAAAGTAATACCCAGCTTCCTGCTTGGGGCTTTTTGGGTTTTTACCTCCAGTTCTCTTGCTGTGAGTCTTGGGGTCTTCACAAGCTTTTCACTTTTTGTTAATTTGTTGAATAGTTGTTTCAAATAAGACCAGATTCATTCAGAAATGGTAATCATGTTGCAACATATGCTTTAGGGGAGGCCTTGTTTCATTTATTGCATTATTAACAAATTGGAAGAAGATATAAGCCCAGTGCAATTACATCACCCCAGTCTTCAGTTCTCGTTTTGACACCCAATTCCAATCCTCAGGCTGAGCTGGAATGTGTTTCTTGTGGCAGCCCCGTGGCATCTCCTGCTGTACAGCAGATCCTTGTCCTGCTGCCTGTGGAGAGCAGCTTCATATCACTGTTGGGGATGTGAATTGAAAGATCTACTTGCTTAAGAGCAGGTTTCCCCCCAGTCAGTTCACCTCAGTGTTATGAGGAACTTGAATTAGAGGCTGGATTTCATTCTCTTGGGGCTCCTGCACTTTGTTAAATATGTAAATCAGGAGGCTTAATCGGCTTAGGAATTCCTCCAAAACTGAGGATTTCTTTATTCAGAACTGCAGCTGCCACACAGCAGTGGGGAGGAAAGTGGGATTTTTCTTCCTGTAATTCATGTTACTTCAATGGCTACATAGGAAACTCTAAAATACCAACCCTTTTCCACAGGTTCTATCTTCCTGCCCTTGAAGGGTTTGCCTTAAAACTGGAAAGCTTAGTTAGCATCTGGTATAGACATGTAGGAATAATTTTCTTAGTATCTGATTTACCGCATGTTTGTCTTCTCAAAGCTGAATGTTTCCTGTGTTATTAGCAACCAACTTATCTTTGGGTGGCTCAGATACACAGGTAATTACTGAGATGGAGGCTGGCTGCCCAATTAGTGCTTAGGTGGAAACCTTGACTGAGCATGAAGCAGTTTGTGTTTGGTGTTGTTCCACAGAGAGGATCCTTGCTGTTTTAACTGGAATTAGAGTGCCTGGTTTTTCCAGAATCCAGAGAACACTCCATGCATATATTGCAGTGAGTCAGCAACTTTTTTAATGGACCAAATAATACTAATTGGAGCAGTGATACTCTAAACAATGTCCACACTTTTTCCCACAAAGATGTGCAGCACAGCTGTTCCAGTCACTGACTGAACTCCTCCTTCTCCTTGCAGGTCCTGTATATCCTTTGGCCCCAAGAATCGCTCCATTGGTGCTGCAGCCAAGAGCCAGGTGAGCCTGTGGGTTGGGTAAAGCAGCTTCAGTGGCCAGGAGTCAGCTCAGCAGAGTGTGAGTTTTATCACTGCAGATAAGAGAACTCTCTGAGCTGAGGAGCAGCTGAGCCTCCTTCAGCTGCTGAGCATGTGCTGCTGCTTTGTCATCTGGGGTAGAAATCTGGGGTTGATCCTTGCACATGATATACACAATGTCAATTGTGCCTCTTAAGAAAGTCTGATCAATACTAATTATTTTTTTTATAAGTTACAAATGTAAATTCTAAAGATAAGCAGTGGTGCTTCACCCTGCCTTAGCTTTTTCTCATTTCTCTACATTATGATGACTTTTAATTATGTGATTACATTCTGTAGAATCCCATTAAGTAAGTGCAGGATTTGGGCAGAAAAGGGATATCCTTGAGTAAATAAATACAGCTTTCTTTGTGGTTGAATTGCAACCTAAATTACACCTCTTAGGTGTTCTTGCCCATAGTTTGAGTTTCTGTTGCTGTAGGTAGGTAAATGGGATTTAAGGGCTGAGAAGTTAAGCTGCTTTGTCTTGGTTGTGATACCTAGGTCCTGCTGTATCATATCTTATGTTGCTGTGAAATCCCTATAAAAGATGATTTATTTTTTTCAAGTCTTCTACAGGAAGTGACTAGTCAAACAGTTGGTTTCTCTTAGCCTTAAAAGCCTAGAGATGCATGAAGATTCATTTTCTAGAGTACAAAAATCCCTGGACACAGCCATGTTATTCAAGAACAGCACAACTGTACTAGAACCAAACACAGCTGTTTTTTCTGGAATTGAGTGTCTGCTTAGGTTAACGAAATCCATTGGCATTGAGCTCAGTAGAGATGAGGTATGTCCTGCAGAAACTAAACCTAGAGAACATCAAACCCAGGTTACCTTAGGAAATAGACACCTGACTGAAACAGAATCCCAGGTAAATACTGTATGGAACGGTGCTTGTGTGCTCTCAGTTACTGTGGTTTGCAGAATGTGCCTCGCTCTGATGTCAGGGAAAGGGTTCATTTCACTTGCACTACATGAAACCAGCCGTGATGATTTTTCACTTCTCCTTTTGGGCTGATCTCCGTTGTTAATACAAGACAATCTACCTTTTGTCAGTTAAATCAAGTTGACAGTAACATCTTGGGGCCCTCCTGACTTCTTAAAGCTCCATGCCAAGGTCCTTGAGCTGTTTTGTGAGAATATCTGTGTTGATTGTCATGTGCACGTGATGAGCCTGAGCTGGAGTTCACATCCATGTGCTTGATATGTTTGGGAAGTTACTGCCTGCAGTGTGATAGAAAGGTAGGGATAGGAAACGGGCAAATGGGGAAGAGGCCTTGCTAACAGTTCTGAAGAGTGTCCTACACAAACACTATGAAAACTGAGTGCTACTCTAAACAATATTTCATAGACTCAGTTTTTAGCATACGTTTTATTTTACATCTCAAATTCCTGTAGGTTCCCTGAGCAGCCAGAGGGAATTTGCCTCCCAGCACCTGCCCTGACACTATTAAGATACAAGTGACAAAAATATTCTGGGGATTGAAGCGTGAGAACAAAACTCTTGTCTTCTGTTTGAAATTCATGTGTTCCCCTGCCACGTTGTATTAAAGATTTCTTTTCCTCTAGGTTATTTCAAATGCAAAGAATACAGTACAAAGTTTTAAAAGATTTCATGGTCGTGCATTCTCAGATCCCTTTGTTCAAGCTGAAAAAGCAAGCCTTGCCTATGAACTTGTCCAGCTGCCAACAGGCTCAACTGGCATCAAGGTAAGTCTGGCATGTTTGAGAAAGAGCCAGAGGAGGAAACTGATAAAGTTTCCTTTTGTCTCTTTGAATCTGCTCGTTGTAGTTTCTTTTCTCTTTTGGATGGAAAGTCTTAATAGGGAATAAAAGGCTAATATGGGGATGGTGTATGGATTCTACTGCAGTGTAATGTGTGTGCACGATTTTTATTTGAAGGCCATGTATATGGAAGAAGAAAGAAACTTTACTATTGAGCAGGTGACAGGAATGCTTCTCACCAAGTTAAAGGAGACCGCTGAGAATGCGCTTAAGAAGCCTGTGGTAGACTGTGTTGTTTCTGTAAGTATGTGATACAACAGAATATGTAAGACTTACTTGCTATCAAACTGAAATGATTGCAGTATTTAATGGGATTGAGTATCTAGGTATCTGTCTTTTCTGTTTAAACTGAATCTTGCATCTCTTCTTCATAACTAGACTTACTTCATTAATGGTCTTATTTATGCTGCTGGTAGTACTTGTTACCTGTTTCTGGTTATTTGCTCCAGAAGTGAGTGGCTTGTGATACGGAATGGAAAAAGATTCACAGAAAGTAGCTTTATGTTCATGTAATACTTTTTTTCCTTTTTCTCTGTTGCAGCTGAAATGAGCACTGAGTTTGAATAATGCCTCAGCTGTGCTCTGCCAGCTCACTGTCCACACTGATTTACTAAAATTTGCTCTAGTAAATGTTAATATTGGCTCTGATCTCCTTGCAGGTTCCTTGTTTCTACACAGATGCAGAAAGGAGATCTGTGATGGATGCTACACAGATTGCTGGTCTCAACTGTCTGAGACTAATAAATGAAACAACTGCAGGTAACTCCTTCCTCTCCCTCACTCAGTGTTGTAGTTACAGTAGATAAAAGAGCTTTTTCTCTACCAGTGATCCTTGCTCTCTGGAATTGGAGTTGGTTTTATAAACTTTAAAGAAACTTTACGATCAATTAATCTATTTTGTTCTGGTCTGTTTTTCCATTGCTTTGCAGAGGATAAAGATATTTCTTGGCTATGTTTTAATGCAGCTGAAGGAAGGGCCGATACTGTTTAATGTTCTTTCATGTTTCTTTGGGGATTTTATTTAATAAGGTCAATGTCTGTAGCTCAAGAATCACAGTTAAATACTAATGCTGTTTACTGATGTACGACTTATTTCTTGAGGAATTACAAAACTGAATGTCCTGACTATACTTCTGTTTCTGCAGTTGCCCTTGCCTATGGGATCTATAAGCAAGACCTGCCTGCCTTGGAAGAGAAGCCACGGAACGTTGTGTTTGTGGATATGGGGCATTCTGCATATCAAGTTTCTGTTTGTGCATTCAACAAAGGCAAACTGAAAGTAAACAATCTGTTACACGTCCATTTTAATTACCTGTAGAACATTCATCAGCACGGCCAAAGACTGGAGCAGGCCTGCCTGGCTTCACAGAATTGTGTCCAGACAGCTTAATTCATGTTCTTGAAATTGCACTTTGTCTGGAGCGAAAAGTAGGGCAGGGAAACTGGAGAGCTTTTGAGCAGTGTGTGGAGGAAGCAAACATGCCTTAATCAGCAGACTTTGGCAAAGAATAAAAAAAACCTGGATTAAATGGTTTATTCAGAAATTACCATATCTGACTGCATGATGCTTTCCAGAAAATACTCTATTACAGTCATGCAGCATTAAAGCAGGAATTCTTTGAATAAGGTGTGATAGACATTTTTGAACCACATAGGAGAATAAAACATTTTCAGTAACTTTAAGCTGCCAATGGAAGCCAAGTAAATGACCTCTGAGTGTACGTTGCCAAAGCATTGCTGTTCTCCAGCAAATACTAACATTTCTTTGTGGCTTTCCTGAACTTTGCAGTTCCAATAACTTCCTCTTGATTGGCTGGAAAAATATGCAAATTTTAAAGCATGGGGTAGAGAAATGTTCTGAAAACATTAACTTCATAGTAGTTCAGTGATGAAACGTAACCTGTTCTCTCAGATTGGTCTTTTAAACTTGGCAACCACGGCAGTATAGAAGGGATACTTTTGGGTGTAGATTGGAGAGCTGGGCAGCAGGACACTTAGTGTAGAGGACAAATCCATTCAGAGGGTGTATTTAGGGTAATATGATACTTCAGTGATTTCTGTTCTTTAAAAATAAGTTCCCATGTGTTTCTGGAGCAGAATCAGCTGAGGTCAATAGGCTGAAAATAACTGCTCCATCAAAAAGGAGCACCTGTTTGCAAGAGTTAACATCATTTTTTCTCTTCCTGTTTTATTTGTAGCTTGATGTAAGCATGCACCACCCTTCTGAGGCATCAAATATTATACCAGGATATGATTCAAAATAACAATGGCTAAACAGAATTTGGAAACACAAAGTCTGCTCCCAGCACAAGTTACTGAACAGATTGTGTTGTTAAGCCTTGTGCTGTCTTCCTAAATTTTTTTTTTGAATAGTCACCTCNTGTTGTGATCCTTGCTTTGATTTAGAGTTGAACTGTAGTTGAAACAAAGCAGTGGCTTGATGTTAACTGTTAATTGGTTTCACTGAGTATTGGCATATTTTACTATTACTGAAAGGTTCCATTTTTTTAAGGTTCTTGCTACGTCATTTGATACAACACTTGGAGGCCGGAAGTTTGATAAGGTATTAGTTGAATACTTTTGCCAAGAATTTGGAAAGAAATACAAACTAGACATAAAGTCCAAGATCCGGGCCCTGCTGAGGCTGTACCAGGAGTGTGAGAGGCTGAAGAAACTGATGAGCGCCAACGCCTCTGATCTGCCCATGAACATCGAGTGCTTCATGAATGACATAGATGTCTCTGGAATGATGAACAGGTAACGTTTGTCCCTTTAGAAAGGTAAGCTTTAGAGTGCCCTTCAGTCAAGAAAGAAACCTGGTACCAAGTAGCCCTTGGGACTGGAGAGAGGTGGGAAATCAAAGAACAGCATGTGCAGGAATGTCGCAAAAGTGTTCAGAGACTGGTCAGTGGCCTTGAGTTGGGAGGAAGGGCTGTGAATGTTGCAACTGGAACCAACTTTGTGAGGGAGAATATACTGAAGTTTAAAACTAAGGTTGGGGGAGAGAAAACCCTGCAGTACACAGTTAAAGTGGCATTCACTCAATTTGGGCATCCTGCCGTGTTTGCAGTGTTACTTAGGTGTGTTAAAGCTTTGTTTGGCTTCTTCCAACAGAAGCAAATTTTTAGAGATGTGCGATGAACTCCTTGAGAGAGTGGAGCCGCCCCTTCGCAGCGTCCTGGAGCAAGCCAGTAAGTGTGTGCTCTGTCATCTGCATGCAGGGGAGAGACAGCCATCCTGGGGGCTGGACAGAGGGATTTAGCACAAGCAGCAGTTTCTTGCTTAGGAGTTACAAATTTAAAGTTTTTCACACAAGCTAAGATCTGAAATTCTTACTTAGAAACTTTGAGAACGACCTTGAAGTATTCATTGGTCTAATAAAACTTGTAGTCATTGTATTCATGTGAAACAGAAACATTTAATCTGTAAAAACTATTGTCTGACTCCTTTCTAGAGCTAAAGAAGGAGGATATTTATGCAGTAGAGATAGTTGGTGGTACCACAAGAATTCCTGCTGTAAAAGAGAAGATCAGCAAGTTTTTTGGCAAAGAAGTCAGTACGACTCTGAATGCAGATGAGGCTGTGGCACGAGGTTGTGCACTGCAGGTAAAAAGTGGTTTGTTTTAGTTCTGAGTATTTTTATTGAATCCATAAATATTTGAGCCAGAGTTAACTGGTAACATGAAAGATACTGTAGGACTTTGTAGAATGGATGCAAGTAATCTTTAGGAGAGCAGTTTTAAGAATGAGAACAGCAGCTTTAAGTGATGCCTCTGTGCTGTTTGAGCCAAGCCAGTGAATCAGTGAAACTTGTTGAAATGTGTCCTTTCCATCTGCTGTCTGGGAACCAGGAGTCTGATAAAACTCATCTGAGGTTTTCTCTTCCAGAGTCCTTTGGGATGCCTGGGTTAAACAAGAGAAATTAGTTTTTTTTACAGCACTACTGATAAACTTGAGATGTGGCAACTGCTTAATGGCATGGGTGTAAATGAAAGCTTATTTTCTTGCTAATAGAAATCTGTGTCCTAAGGTGGACTTGGTCATTGTTTAAGCCGTAGCAAATGCTTTGTAGTTACTGGTGCTGCCATCTCTTGGATGGACCTGAATTTTGCTCTGATCTCCTCTGATGTGTGCTCACAGCTCTGTTCCACCAGGGGTATGAACTAGCTGTTGGGATTTGCTTAAAAAGAGGACTTTGTGTTCTAGTATGCAAAACTCCTGGTACTCTAAAAAAAGTAAATTAAATTTAATTTCTGATTTCTTATTTGTCTACTGAATTTTCAGTGCCAGCATGACAGTAGACCAAACATGATGACTTTAAATAAAACTCATGTATTTCCATTTTTAGAGTGGGCAAATTGTAACAGCTGCCTCAGAAAGAAGGGTGCTTGGAGCTTCCAGGTCTTGTGCAGGTCCCAAGTCCCATCAGTATTTGTCTCCCTTAAACCAGAGTAAATCTACATATTAAGCAGCATAAATAGCTACTTGCTGAATTAAGTTCCTATTCATCCAAAGTCTGAATGTCTGTAACGTGTCTCTTGTGCTCTTGCAGTGTGCTATTTTATCCCCGGCTTTCAAAGTGAGAGAGTTTTCTATCACAGATTTGATACCGTATCCTATTTCTTTGCGATGGAATTCGCCGGCAGAGGAAGGGTTGAGGTAAAAAAAATTCAATCTTCTTGCATGTTACAGCTTAAAACTAAATGATGATGACTGGACTAAACAGCACAGTAAGAGTAAATACCTTTAGAATGGTGCCTATTTAACACTCCAAATTTGGATACGTCTGAAGTTAATGACAGTAGAAAATAAAGTCAAGGACAAGTGGCTGGTGGTCTTACTTAACCTGAAGAGTCAGGACAGTCTTTTCTCACTTCATAAGGAAGCTTTTCCTTAAGGTGTAAGAGTATCTAGAAACGTTTTGTTAACTTACCAGCTGTGCTGTCCCACATACTGAACAGATGCTCTGTTTTCTCTTGCAGTGACTGTGAGGTCTTTCCCAAGAACCATCCTGCTCCATTTTCCAAGGTCCTCACTTTCTACAGAAAGGAGCCCTTCACTCTAGAGGCGTATTACAGTTCCCCCAAGGAGCTGCCTTACCCAGACCCTGCTATAGGTTAGCACCATTCTGTAGCTTTCAACTTTACTGATAATCTTGTCTGTGTTTCAGGACCTTCCTGTCTAATTATATAATCTGAAAGTGCATCCTACTACAAATTCTGTAGAGACAGGTTTCCAAATGGATCTGCAGTAAAATAAGTGGAGTAACATGAAGTTTATGGACAAAAAGAGCATCCTAATGTTGGAGCAAACCTAAACACTGAGAGTTGTGCAGTCTTTTGCTCTGTTACAAGTAACACCAGCTTTTACAGCATACCTTAGAGAATTCCTAATAGCTGGAAGCCCCAGCATTGCTCAGTAAAAACTGATTTGAGCAGGATTTGATATCCCCTGGGCACATCACAGTGAGCTGTGTCAGCAACAGTCAGGTGTTACTTTTCTTTCAGCACTTCCTCTATCAAACCTGTTTTTTTCTCTTTGGGATTGTTTAGCTCACTTCTTGGTTCAGAAGGTCACTCCTCAGACTGATGGATCCAGTTCCAAAGTGAAAGTTAAAGTCAGAGTCAATATCCATGGCATCTTCAGCGTTTCGAGCGCGTCTTTAGTGGAGGTTCATAAATCCGATGAGAATGAAGAGCCTATGGAGACAGATCAGCAGAAGGAGGAAGAGGTAACAGACTTCATTCCTCTTCGTTGCTTGGAATCCTGGTGAAACACAACTGGCCAAGTGCTGAGAAGGGTCTAACACTATGTAATGCTTGTGTCCAGCAACTAAAACACAAGATTAAGTACTAATTGCAGCATGTTACACCAGGGACAAATCTCTTGAGATCAGGACTGTGAGGTGTGGATGAAATTGTTAATCATGGAGTTGTTGCTTGCCTAAGCAAAGACTGGGAGCTTCTCAATTATGTCTTGAGATCTATTTCAGTTTTCAGTCCATTTCTTTTCCCTAAAGAGCATTAAGGGGTTTAAGTGAAGAGATCAGCCTGGGAACTGAAACAGTGATCTGCATTTGTTTAATATGTGAAATTGGATCTCTGAATTTCAGAAAATGCAAGTAGATGAGGAGCAGCAAAAGACTGAAGAACAACAGCAGACCCAACCTGAAAATAAGGCAGAGTCTGAAGAAATGGAGGTAATGTGAGCATTTGAGACTTTTATTTTCATGGGATTCCTGAGAATATGCAGAGTGTGGGCATATCTGCTGCCTTTGTCATAGTTCTGGAAGCTGAACTTTTATTTCAGTGCACTGGTTGTCTATTGTGATTAGAGCTTTAGAAAGGGTAAAAATGGCACTGATAACTGCAGACCTGTCAGGTGACCTGGTACTGATAACATGGAGGAACTCTCCTGTTCATGGAAGAAATGATTACCCAGTTTTCAATAACTTAAATACTAGAAAAGTGTTCTGCTATCAGCACCATGACCCATGAATGTAGACAGTGTGCCCAGAAAAGGTCAGTGGTTGCATTAATTACCTCAGACTTCAGCACCTTGAGGGAGTGTTTAATTCTGATGTTGAGGTGCACTATAATTCAATTTTAATAATGCGGGTCTTGTCTGGTCACCTTGAATTGACTGCTGATGCTGTTTTTGCTGTGAATATATTTCTTTAATGTAGACTTCTCAGGCTGACTTGAAAGACAAGAAGGTGGATCAGCCACCTCAAGCCAAGAAGGCCAAAGTGAAGACAACCACAGTGGACCTTCCCATCGAGAACCAGTTGGTGTGGCAGATAGGGAAAGATATGCTCAATTTATTCATTGAGAATGAGGTAAACCCTTACTTTTCCAAGCTAAAACTGTTGCTAGTTGGTCTTCAGAAATGTTGGTGTTCATTAAACAAGATTATGGATGCTCAAGAAAGATGGAAAGGAATAAAACATGCAGGTAGAATTCTGAACTGAACAGCAGTGCCCCATGGAGGCAGAGCACATTCCTCCCCGTTCAGTGGTGCTGTAACTCACTGAAGAGCTGTGCTCCAGGAAACTTCCAAAATCACCTACAGTTACAAGGTGCAGGGGACCCAAGAGGATAAAGGTTCCTTAGCTGGAGCAAGGTTGTTCTATACTGTTTTGGATATCACACTAAAAATTGAACTGGTTTTTATTAGTGTGCTGTGATAGAACAGTTCTGTAATTCACAATATTGCCAAATCTTTTTCAAACTTAAGCCTTTGCTAACAAGGTGTCCCAGTAATAAATGTTAAATAATGAGCTGTTTAACCAACTAATTTGACAACTTCTTCACAGGGTAAGATGATAATGCAGGACAAGCTGGAGAAAGAGAGGAATGATGCCAAGAATGCAGTGGAAGAGTACGTGTATGAAATGAGAGACAAACTCTGTGGTGTTTATGAGAAATTTGTCAGTGAAGATGTGAGTAATGCTGCTGGATTGTCTTCTGATACATTGTATTACAGTTGCATGAGCAGTTGTATTTAGTAACTTTTGACCTGTATCATATACTATGTTTTGTTAGATTATATTTCCAGAATTCAAATTTGAAGAAATAACTTTTAACCTTTGTGGCTCTGCAGATAATCTGTTTAATGTGGCCCAGGCACAATCTGCTGCTTCTCTTCCAAAACAGTTGCAATTAAGATGGTGTCAGGGTGTGTTTTCAGACTAGGAGCACTTGCACAATCGTTTTAAGGCAATCTGTTCTATTTTGGCTCTTTGTCAGTATTAAAGAATAGTTTTAGGGTTAAAACAATGACAGAGCAGCCCTACCCAGGAACATAATAGGTGGAATTAGCCTAAGTGTGCAGCTGTTTCAGGACTGGTTGCCTAAAAATCTCTTGGCATTATTAATCCCTGTTGTACAGAAGGAGCTTGGTGTGCTATTAGAGTTCTAGTGGGATGAATCACTGTGGACTCCTAACTGGATCTCCATTGATTATAGTGGAGCCTTGCCATCCAGGTTCTGCAGAGCCCAGTACACATCAGAACCCAAACTGGGACATGCAAGGTGACGTTTATGACACCTTTGCTAAAGATAAGTTTCACTCAGTTCTCAGACTTGCATATAGTGAACAATGAAAATGTAAATGAGGAAAAAAAAAGCCTTGTTTGTGACAGTATTGGTCTAAACTGTGGGTGTCACAGATGGTTCTTCCTTGGGCCTGGTCTCCACCACAAAGCTGTACAGAAGAGTATTTCTTTAGGATAAAGAGATTCAGGCAGTTCTTTGGGTTCTAAAAATATAACCCTTCCAGAAGGGTTTCAAGTATCATTTAATGCCATCTGTCATATAATAAATTATCTCACCACCTATTTTGTGTGAATTGCTTCAGGACCGGAATAGCTTCACACTGAAGCTGGAAGATACAGAAAATTGGCTTTATGAAGATGGTGAAGACCAGCCCAAACAAATATACATTGATAAATTGACAGAATTGAAGGTAAGTAGTTCTTACATTCCCATGGAAATTTACTGAAGCTGGAAAATTTTGTTCCAGTGAGGAGCTGTCTGTGATCTGCTGATTTGGAGGTGAGCACTGATAACAAAGTGCTTGAATTTGTTTCTAATAATGTGAGGGACAGATCTCCAACAAATCTGTAACAACACAGGGTTGAGGAAGTCTCAGGAAGAGGAAGTCTTTCCTGTAAGTGGGGAGAAGCCTAAAGAGTTCTAAGGAGTTTGAAAATGTTGGTGTATCCTGTCAGACCTTGCAGGATCCCACAGTAATGCTCCATGGGTTTTACTATCTTCTATGCTTTGTTTCAGACTCTGGGTCAGCCTATTCAGGCAAGATTCCAAGAATCAGAGGAAAGACCAAAAGCATTTGAGGAGCTGGGGAAGCAGATCCAACAGTACATGAAAGCTGTTCATGCATTCAAAGCAAAGGTATGTCTATACTTAATCTCTGGAAAGTGTAAGGAGATGGTACAAATCTTTGTCTGAAGTTTAGTTAAGCTGCTTCAGACAAAAAGCTGCTGCAACGTCCCAGCAAGCTTATGACTGTTAAGTAGATTTGTCAGAAGTGTTGGCTTGCAAGCCTGAGTTTCCCTTTAATGAGGTGTTGATTTCCTCATGGAGGGAAAATGCCAGCAGGTCTCTGGTTACAGAGCTGTGGGTGCTCAGCTCAGTTTCTCTGCTGACCAGAAGAGCCTCCTAGCTCAGTGGTCTGTAGTATTTTGAAGGTAAAAGTTGAAGAAATAAGGGTGTTCAAACATTCACAGAGCTGCTCCTGCCTTGGCTGTTTCAGGATGAACAGTACGAGCATCTCGATGAAGCCGACGTGGCAAAGGTAGAGAAGAGCGCGAATGAGGCCATGGAGTGGATGAACAATAACCTCAATCTCCAGAACAAAAGAAGCCTTACTTTGGACCCGGTTATAAAAGCAAAGGACATACAGGCTAAAACTAAAGTAAGTTTTTCTACATAACTCGCTGTATTTCCGTGAATTTTTCTGCTTATTGGTCCATTTTTTTGTGCTAGAAAACATGAAGGTGAGAAATCTCAAATGTGTTGGGGAACATCAACCCTCAACTTGAATATCCCAGTGGTGCTGTCAAAAGCTGACATACAACTGTGGGGAGATAAAAGCCATTTCTAACAAGGTTTTATTTATTTCTCTGTTCTCTAGGAATTGGCAAGTATTTGTAATCCCATAGTGAACAAACCCAAACCCAAGGTGGAACTGCCGAAGGAGGAGCAGAAGCCGACGGAACCCAATGGACCAGTGGACGGGCAGGGAGACGCCGGGAGCGGGACCCAGGCCCCTGAGCAGGGCACTGCCCCTACAGCCACCGAGAAGAAGCTTCCAGAAATGGACATTGACTGAATTTCAGCACTTGTTTATATTATTGCGAACTACAATAAAGCTTTAAGTTGTCAACTTTGTATGTTCTGAATCCAAACTGAAGCAAGCGAATCCCACAGCGCTCTTGGAGAGGTTTGGGCAGGGCAGCAGGTCGGAACACAGGGTTAGCGAAGGATTCGCTCAGCTGTGTTTGCCATTATTGATTGTATTTAGAAGTTTTGGTAGTTTAACTAGACCTATAGGAACAGCCATAAGATGCTTCTCCATTTTTCATGTCCAGGGCAAGTCAATCTTCCTTCAAAGGACAGAAACAGAAACACCTGAAGTCTGATGTTCACGCTGCTCTTCCCTTTCCCTGTGGATTGGAGCAGCTGGGGCTGCAGGGAGGGAAGGGGAAAGCCCCAGGCAGTCTTCCATTGCCCTTGTTTTGGTGTTAATGCCTGCTCTGGACTCACTCTGATTTGCACTGGATGGTTACAGGAGGTTTGCAGAAAGTGGGTGGTTAATCAGCACCTTTATTCCTTAGCCCACACTGGGGATAAGACTCTGAATGTGCTCCTGTACATGGAAGTGGGTTTCTAGCAAACTCCTTGGCTAATTAGGGCCTGTAAACTTTGTCTCTAGTTAAATTAGCTGCTTGTAGAAGGAGTGAATACTTGTATTTCAGCTGCCTATGCTGATAATTGATTCTGACTTGTTCCTAACTTTTTCTGGCAGGGGTATGCTTGCTTCCATGAGGCCTTCATTTGGAATGCTTGGGGTTTTGTTTTGTTTCGTTTTTTTTCAGGAAAACCAAGAACTGACAGATTTGGCTTTTTTTTTTTCTATGAGCTTTATACAATGATTTGCTTCTAGTACTGATTGTTATTAAACTTGCAAACATTAATTTGTATGTGTTAAAATCCAAAGCTGAAAAAACACCCATTCGGATATTGCAAGAAATAAATGCACTGGATTCTACTGGATCACCTTCTCCAGCTGTTGATTCCAATGGAGAGGACGGTGTTGGGGTGGATGGAAAGGTTGTGCCCTTCCATATTGGCTGCACCGGGGCCTTCAGGTTCCCGTGCTCGCAGGGCTGTGACCGGGTGTGAGCGGTGTCAGTTCAAGCCCCCTGTGATCACAGCATCACAGAGCGGTTGGGGTTGGAAGGGACCTCTGGAGATCACCGGGAGGTGACACAGCAACCCGTCCCGGTGGGTGTGGGATGTCTCCAGAGAGGGAGGTTCCATGCCCTCCCTGGGCACCTGTTCCAGTGGACTTGAATGTAT
The DNA here is from genome assembly GCA_013399895.1 of Serilophus lunatus. Lineage (NCBI taxonomy): Eukaryota > Metazoa > Chordata > Aves > Passeriformes > Eurylaimidae > Serilophus > Serilophus lunatus. The sequence continues at coordinate 337,840 of VXBA01002640.1, read as the reverse complement.
GAATGTGAAGAAGTGTGGCTGATGGATGTGGGCGCTCAGTGGCCGCTCGGTCGCTGTGCGGGGCAGGGAGGAGGAGCTCCGGAGCCGCTGTCTGAGCCCCGCCGGGCTGGGCCGGGTCCGGCCCTCCCGGCCGCCGGGGGAGCTGCGGGGCCGGGCCTGCGCCTCCTCCGCCCGGCAGCGCTTCCCGTCCCTTCCCTTCCCATTCTTTCCCGTCCCTTCCCTCCCCGCCGCCGCTCCGCGAGGGGCCGGGCCGGGCCCCCCCTGCCGTCCCCGGGCCCGCACGGGTGAGGGAGCGGGTGAGGCGGGGCCGGGCCGGGCCTCCCTCCGCAGCAGAGCCGAGCGGGAGCGGCCGTGAGCGCCGTAACAACCGCGGAGCTCGGCCGGGATGTGGGGTTTGTCCCCGAGCTCCCCCCGCCCCACCGTGGCCGTGGGGTGGTGCCCACGCCGTGCTGGGGCCCCGGGTCAGCCCGGGCCGCGCACCGCGGCCGCTGCTCCTCCAGCTGGGCACAAACATCCCGAACCCCTGAGCGTGCCCGTCGGATGCGCTGCTCTGGGTGTTGGGAATGGGGGCGCTGAGGTCTTTAACCCCTGAGCGCGTGCTGTTTGTTCTTCCGCAGGCCCAGAGCCGCCGGAGTTCCTCCCACAGCACCGAGGATTTCGAGCCTGAACGAGGAGTGTCCGCACGGGGATGGTCACGCAGCGGCCCCTCGGCCCCGCCGCTGCGCTGCTGTGAGCTGAAGGTAATCCACCAAATGCGCTCTGGTTGCCCCAAATCTGGAATTGAGATGCTCCAGGAGCACATCTACAAGATGCCTGTGCAGAATTTGAACCTTTTTACTGATATCTTCAATTAATAGCGCTGTTTTCCTTGTTTGCTTTAGAACGCTAGACAAGAGCTACTGTTAATAATTCCTTTCTTGTGTTTTCTTGGGATCTGTTTTCTCTTTTGAACATCAGTGAAATGTCTTTGTGTCACTTGTGCCATCTCTGTATCTCATTATTTTCCCCCTTACATCTCTCTTTAGCTCCTAACACACAGTTTGCTTTTGGACTTTTCAGTACTCTGTTGTGGTTTTTTAAATTTTAAAAAGCTATTGATATTTTATTTCAACCTGTAAAACACTCTTAATTATATTTCACACTGTTTTAGATCAGCTACTTGGGTTTCTAGCTCTTACCGTAGTGTAAAATAGGATTAACAATTGGGATAGGATGTGTAACTGTTGATGTTGCAGAGTGGTGGTAACTCCACAGGAAAGTTAAATGTCTTCAGAGGACAAGGAAGCCCAGGAGGATGAGCTGCTGGCTCTGGCCAGCATTTATGATGAAGATGAGTTTAAGAGAGCTGAGTCTGCCCAAGGAGGAGAGACAAGAATTTGTCTGGAGTTGCCTCAAGACTTCAAAATTTTTGTGAGTGGTGAGTTGAGATGTTCTGTCTTATCCCAAAGGAGGTTTTACCAAGCTTGTTTGTTGGTTTTGGAGTGACCTGTGGGAACAGTGACTGGACAAAGCTGTGGATCACCCTGTGCTGTGCTTGTAGTTGTGTTGGGGTTTATATTTGAGTAGTTCAATCCTCATACATGTAAATTCTCTAGTAAACTTTAAAATTACAGATGAGTGATAGTATTTCTTCAGAATGATGAAGTTCATTTATTGGTTTTTTATTCCCTTGAGGATATGTCTTTCCAGGTTCCTGATTTGTGCAGGACCTGACATTTCATTGTGCTGGTGTTTAACTGCTTTAATCACAGAGCTACAACCCCATGAGATTTTACTGCACTGAGTTTTGTCATTTAGGGTTGAACAAATAATTTTAACCCCAGAAACGTATCAAATTAAAAGACATTGGGTGCTGTCATAAACAGTGACAGTTCATTTAGTTTTCATTTTCCTGTTATTTCTCAAAACTGTCTCTGTTGTCCCTGGTTCAGGCAGTTCCACAGAAAGCCTCCAGAGCAGTGGGTTCGAGTACTCCGTGTGCTTCCTGCCTCCCCTCGTGCTGAACTTTGAGCTCCCACCCGACTACCCATCAACATCTCCCCCAGTGTTCACCCTCAGTGGGAAATGGCTCTCCCAGGCCCAGGTTTGCAGAAGATTTTTAATCTTTTGACAGAGTTGAGTAAATTCATAATTAACAGTGCTCTGGGGGATGTTAATGGAAGTAAAAAAAACAATGGTATTGCTCTTCAGTTGGCTCCTGCTGGTTTTCATTTGTTCACAATTCTGGGGAAGGAAAGTTTGCATCTATGAGAACTATTTTATGGATAGATTAAAAACTGGTGAATCTGAAATCAAAGTGTGCACTAAGGACCGTGGGAGGAGAGGAACCCAGTAAGGAGTTGTCAGAACTTACCAAAATCGGGAATTGTTTGTTCTTCTCCAGCTCAGTGCTCTTTGCAAACACTTGGACAACGTGTGGGAAGAGAATCGAGGCTGTGTGGTCCTGTTTGCCTGGATGCAGTTTCTGAAGGAAGAAACACTGAGTTACCTGAATATTTCATCCCCCTATGAGCTAAAAATGTGCCCTCAAGGGAAGGGGCAGAGTCGGACACCGCTGGGGCCTCTCGACACTGGGAAGGACTGTGGGGGGGCAGCAGGCTCTGCCACAGCTGAGGAGGAAATCATGGATGCCAGAGCTGTGCAGGACGTGGAGTCATTGTCGAGTCTAATCAGGGAAATCTTGGACTTTGACCAGGCCCAGAGAAGAAAGTGCTTTAACAGTAAGATGTATTTGTGCAATATCTGCTTCACTGAGAAGCTGGGCAGCGAGTGCATGCACTTCAGCGAGTGCAGCCACGTGTACTGCAAAGCCTGCCTGAAGGACTACTTTGAGATTCAGATCAGGGATGGGCAGGTGCACTGCCTCAACTGCCCTGAGCCCAAGTGTTCTTCTGTCGCCACTCCTGGCCAGGTAATACTTGTGTGCACACAGGGCTGGAGAGTTCTGCTGACTCACCCTGAATTACAGGGACGAGGTGTGGTGTGGTGAGCCCTTGGAATCACTGAATCATTAAGGTTGGAAAAGACCTCTAAGGTCCAATCCGTGACCCATCCCCACCTTGCCAACCAGACCAGAGCGCTGACGGCCTCATCCAGTTGTTCCTTGAACACTTGCAGGGATGGGGACTCCACCACCTCCCTGGGAAGCCCCTTCCAGTGCCTGACAACTCTTTCCATGAAGAAATTCCTCCTGATGTCCAACCTAAACCTCCCCTGCCATAGCTTGAGGTCGTTTCCTGGTAGCAGAGCTCGACCCTTACCTGGCTCCACCCTCCTATCAGGGAGTTGAAGAGAGTGAGAAGGTCCCCCCTGAACATCCTTTTCTCCAGGCTGAGCCTCCCCAGGTCCCTCAGCCGCTCCTGGTGCTCCAGACCCTTCCCCAGCTCTGTTCCCTTCTCTGGACACGCTCCAGCCCCTCAGTGTCTTTCTTGTTGTGAGGGGCCCAGAGCTGAACTCAGGATTTGAAGTGCCTCAGCAGTGCCCAGTACAGGGGGAAGATTCTTGGGGATATTTTCCTGAGAATGTACCTGAGAACATTTTCTGTATGCTCTGAGCCACACAGAGGCATTGCAGTTAAAACTGGATCCTTTGGCACCTGTTTTGCCTAATTTATTGTTACTGGCATTGACCAGTGGCCTGAGCTAATGTTCCATTCCATTTGTCACTGTGTGCTCATTCCATTTGAGAGTATATGTTTTTTCTTTGGCTAGTTACCATTAAAATAGGATTTTTAGGAATATTTTCATAACCTGTTGGAAAAATCTAAATTGCATTCATCGCAGCTCTGGGTGCTTTTTCTTTGGCTTACTGCATTTTGCTGATGGTGTCAGGCTCAGAATTTCAGATGCAGGCAATCATAGAATCCCAGAATGGTTTGGGTTGGAAGGGACTTTAAAGATCATCTATTCCACCCCCAGGGACACCTTCCACTATCCCAGGTTGCTCAGAGCCCCATCAAACCTCCCTGAACTCTTCCAGGGATGGGGCAGCCACAGCTTCTCTGGGCAACCTGTGCCAGGGCCTCACCTCCCTTGCAGGGAACAGTTTTTTCCTAACATCTCCCTGTGGTCTTTAGGTGAAGGAGCTGGTTGGGGAGGAGCTGTTTGCCCGCTATGACCGGCTGCTCCTGCAGTCCAGCCTGGACCTGATGGCTGATGTGGTGTACTGCCCTCGCCCGGGCTGCCAGACCCCCGTGATGCAGGAGCCAGGCTGCACCATGGGCATCTGCTCCTGCTGCAACTACGCCTTCTGCACCCTCTGCAAGATGACCTACCACGGGGTGTCCCCGTGCAAAGTCACTGCAGGTGAGGCACCTCACCTTGTGTTCCAGAAGTGCATCGAGAGGCAGATAAATCTTGGGTGAAATAGCCAGAAATTGAGCAAGGAGACTCCTCACCCTGAGCTTTCTAAAAGAACAGACACACTCACTTGGATTAGGTCTGTTGCTGGCAATTAAGTATTCCTTTGATGACACTGAACAGCTTAGGAGGTCCTTGAACTGCTGATTGTCAAATGCTGAGAGGCTGTAGGAGGGGAAGAATAATTTTGTATGTATTTTTTTTACCTTTTCCTGTGAATCCACTATTTCATGTAGTCAGAGTTGGTACTGGAGTCAGGTGGAGGCTTCTCTCTCTGTTTGGTCCCAAAATCCTGTGACAGTTTCATTAAATGTATGTTCAGAAAAAATATTTCCATTTTTGAGTTTATTTTATATTGTAGACTTGTTCTGATTCCATTAACAGGTCTCTGTTGCAATGAGACTTGAATTTTGGGGCAGAGGAGTTTGTAATTTTCTTGCTTTTTAATGACTGATATTAGTTTCCTGTGAGAATTTCTAAGCTGCAATTAGCTGGGAATCTTTACATAATAATATCACAAAAGTTCTTTGGTTTGCTTTGGTTTTGTTCCCCAGAGAAATTAATGGATTTACGAAACAGCTATGTAGAAGCAGATGAGGCAACTAAGAGATTTTTGGAACAACGCTATGGCAAGCGAGTGATTCAGAAAGCCCTTGAAGAGATGGAGAGTAAGGAATGGCTGGAAAAGAACTCCAAGGCTTGTCCTTGCTGTGGGACTCACATAGAGGTGAGTGTGGAGGGAAAGGCTGGAGAAAATCATAGAACAGAAAATAACAGAAATTCAGGCAGTTCTGTTTGGGCTGAGACAGAGGTGTGTTTGTAGCCTCCAGGTTCACCAGGGAAGGGAAATTTCTAGGAAATACTAAGAGAACTTTCCATTTCTGTCTGTGTTACGTGGAAGTGTTTCAGGAGCTCAAGGATTTGTGTTTATCCAGCAACTGGTGTTGATCAGGCTCCAATACTAAACAGATCCAGTTTGACTGGGGATCTGTATGAATCCTTTTATTTTCCATGTGTCTCAGGCTACTGCTGTTTCACACTAGAGCCAGAAAATAAAACCAGCTTCAGAAAAATACTAATTTCTACTATTTTTAGTAGTATAGCCAATTCACAATGCTGTGATTCCAGCTCCCAGTTCTTTTGAACAGTGAATAAATACCCACGTTGTGATGCAGCAAAATGTACTTCACCAGTTGATGTGGTTTTGAGGGCCATTATCAGACAGAGACTGAAGCTTGATACAGTAAGATTCTGATACTGCTATTTCTTGTTTTCTCCCCCCAGAAGCTCGATGGCTGTAACAAAATGACATGCACAGGGTGCATGCAGTACTTTTGCTGGCTCTGCATGGGCTCTCTGTCCCGGGCCAACCCCTACCGGCACTTCAACGACCCTTCTTCCCCCTGCTTCAACAGGTTTGTTTGGGACAGGTATTTCCTCTAGTGCTAGAACACTTATTTTCTAGTTTTTCATACAGTCTTTCCCAGATACCTTGAAATTTGCAGCTATATTTTCAGACACAGGGTTTTTTTCTCAAATATTGACACTAACAGTAAAAATCAGGAGTGATTCAGGATGCGCTTTTGCTTTTTAGAAACTTTTGGTTTAAAATTCTAGAGGAGTCTTCTGGTCCTATTCCTGATTTTTTTGCTTAAGGTTATGACCCCATGCTCTCTGTGCTGCCTCTGCCTGACACATTGCCTGCAGGGAAATGTTTCCTTGCAGATGCTGAGGTGCAGCACGAGGTTTTGGGTCAGAAAGCTGCTTCTAAACAGCTGCAGACTTGCCTCACATCTTCACTGCTGGGGAAGGATCAAGGGACAGTGGGTGCTGCTGCTGTCTGGACAGGTGTTTCCATAGGAATACTCAAAATCCCAATAGTTTTCTCAATCCCCTGTAATAGATGTGGTTGACAGGACTTTTCTGGTTCCTGGCTCTTTTTCAGCATTCCCTCCTCTCCCAGTGATCATTTTTTTCACTTCCTACTCTGTTTTCTCTTTTCGTCCTGTTGTCCTTTTCTTCTTTAGTTTAGCTTCACCTCTCCCTGTCTTGGCACTCATGTGCTTTATACAAAACAATTTAGAATCAGAGATTCATAGAACATTTATGTTGGAAAAGACCTAAACCCATCTAATCCAGCCATTACTCCAACATTGCCAAGAGCCTTTTTGTCTTCCCTGTGCCCCACTGGTGCTCATATAATTGTTTGCCCAGTTCCATGTGTCCAATGACATTGTGAGTTGTCTGGAGCAGGCAGGTTTGGCTGTTGATTATATCCTGCCTAAAGACCAACCAGGAACAGCAGCCTGCTGGGTAACTTTAATATGGTTTGTATTATCAATATTTTCAGGGATTTCTTTGGACATCATGTCTATAAGGTACTATCAAACCTTCTGGTGTAACGAGCTGTAGAAGTGCAGAGTCCCTTATTTTCACTGACATTGACAAGCTTGAGTGGTTTGTGATACTGAAAAAAACAGTGAAACTTGCTGTTTTTGTAATTTTTTGTTGTGTTTAGATTGATTTTTTTTTACATATTTAACATTTTGATCATTAATTTTCTGTCTTGCAGATTGTTTCAAGCCATGCACATGGATGATGGGGAGTTCTGGGAAGTTGAAGATGATGACCAGTAGCTTTTCCAGCAACAAAAGGTGAACAAACCAGAGACAGATGCTTTTTTTGTGTCCTTTGTTTGCTTTTCACTTCCATTGTGTGATAGAAGAGTGGTAACTCCCCTGCACTGCAGGATACTCACACCTCAGAGCCTGTTGCCAAAACCAAAGGAGACCATTTTATCCGTGCTGGGGTCAGGATCATCATGGAATGTCCTAGTGATCACATCAATTATTGAAGACAAATTCAACCAGTCACAAGTTGGAAAATTACTAGAAAAATGCATAAAGAGATGCCCCTTTTTTAAGAGCAAACAGACAAAACCGAAGCCTCAAGTCATGGAAATATTTGTGGGTTTCCTTTAGAGGGACTGACCTTTGGAGACTCTTGGATCATCACTGTTGTGGGGTTTGAGGCAGTTTGTTAGAGCTGTAGAGCTCTTTCTGGAGCTCTTTAGTGGTGCTGCTTAGACTGGAGAAGTTTTCTGATACAATAGAGAAAATTTCTTCTGTATTCAGCAACAAAGTTTGTTGCTTTCATGAATTTCCTGATGTGCTTCTGTGGAAAGCAGCTCATGGCTCTGTCACTGGTACTTTCTAATGACATTAAAGCTGATTATCCCCAACCCTCTTTTCGCTGGCTATCATGTCTGGGCCTTTGCATCCCTGAGTGCTTGGGCAGAAAATGACCAACAGCCTTTTCCAGAAATTTCTGTCAGGATGGGTTGTCATCCCAGTGTGGCTGTTGGATTCACTCCCGTTGCCTTTCCTTGTTTTTTCAGTAGTGAGTGTGAAGGCAGTGAGAGGGTGAAAAGTATCAGGCAGAGATGATTCCTCAAGACACTGACAATTACCTTGTATTCTCAGATGATGAAGTAATTTATTTTTTACTAACTCTTTACCTAACAAATTTGATTAGTTGATACTTTTGCTTCTGGACTGGATCTCTTATTTCCACTAGTTTTGCATTTCAAATTATTTAAGAAACCAAATTGTTTCCCCTAAAATCTCGGCAAGTAGTTTTGTGGACGTGAAGGTCACTGCTGGAGGGAACCACTAAATTTTTACAAGTTTTTCCACTTGTAGAATGGTCTAAAAGTTTATTTGGAAATTAAAGCTGCATATGCTGAGTTCAAAAGTAGTAGGGCTTGGATGGATAGGCCAGAAGCTGGAAGACTCTTCAGAAACTCAAGGTGATAACCTCTCACTCAGTTTTGACTGATAGAATAAATTTATACTGGGATATGTGGCTAAAATGAGTGCTGCTTTAGTTCCTTTCCGAGGGTGAGAGCCTGTACTTTCAGAAGTGGCTGAGATTAAAAAGGTGAGATGGTAAAAAGTGAATCTCACCTCAGTTTAGGCTATAGGTCAGTGTGTAGGAAAAGTTTGTTGTGTTTGGTTTGAATTGTATTTCCTGCACCTTCCACATGCACTAAATTCACTTTGGATGGTAAACACAGTTGTCCCTCTGTCTTCATTCTGGCATGGATTTGGCAGCACAGACCAGTGTCCATGTGGCCATCAGCTCTGGTGCTCATGTGCCACAGGGCTGTGGAATGGGACAGCCCACAGCTGGGCTCAGAGCTCCTGGGTGAAGCTGGCATGGGATGTGTTCTGCTCATGGAGTTTTGGACATTTATGTGTGCAAAGTGCCCTCCCACCCAAAAGGCTCTGGTTTTCCCTTGGAGGTATAAGCCCCCTGACTGAGACATGGTGGCTGTCAGGACACTGCTCTGGGATCACCGTGTTGAATGCTGCCAGCTCTGACCACAGTTTTTAACTCTCCAGGCTGAACTCCAGAGCTGCCTGCTTTTGGCAAGGCCTTTCTTCCTGCTGAACTGACCGTGGGCATGGGGAATGTTAATGACAAACATATGTTTAAACCCCCTTATCCTGCCTGGCTGGAGGAGACAGTGTTGGATCCCCTAAACCAGGACAGAGGGGGGGTGAGGGCAGGGCTGGGATGCCAAAGGATATATTGGGATGAAAGCCCATGGCTGGGGATGTGCCAGAGCTACCAAATAGTGACATATTGGAAGATGTAGCAATGAACCATCTCAGCTTTCAAGAACTTTGTGTGGAGGGAGGAAGAGCAGCAGCGATGTAGCCACCACCCTGTCTTCGAATTTGGGGGCCCTGGGCTGGAGCTTCTGGATCCTGCAGCGAGGAAAAGGAGGACAGACCCTCTGGGGAGGGGGCAAAAGGTGACTGCACTCACAGGACAATTGGCTGGTATTGCAAAGGCAGGACAGCTAAAAACAGAACCTGCCTGTACAGAGAGCAAAGCAGCAGCTCTGGGAACAGGGTGCTGAGTCTCTCACTTGGTCTTCTTCCCTCTTGAAAATCTCATTTTCACCATTTATGTGCATGCAATTAAATAATTTGCAGACACTCTGTGATATCAGGTGGAGCTGTGGCCTTCTCCTTTCTCCTTTAAAGCCCCCTACCTTTTCAGGTGACGTGACCACTGCCTGGCAGGACAGAACCATAGCAAGTGTCTGGTGGAAACCTGGCAGTAAACACTGGGCAAAGAAGTAGGGAACAGCAGGAGCTGCTACCAAACTGCTTCCAGGACAGCTTTGCTTTCACAAGCACAGATATGGTCAATATCACCATTTAGAAAAAATTAAAAGACATTTAGTGTAGAAAGTTGCATTACAGATTAATAGCTTACAAAATTTCTGCATAAAGAAAATAAATGTTGCCCAGTTTTCTTCCCCCTCGTGTCATAGCATTGGATAGGAATCCCAGCAATTTCACAATTGGTGGGGTCTTGACTGTTGTCTACTGGCTGTTGTCTGCCTGTATGGGGCTTCTGTAATTAAACAGAAGCTGAAGCCAGTGGGAACAGAGCATTTCCTTTGAGGCTGGTTTGGTATTTCCACAGAGCAATGCAAAGTTCTGGAGTGGGGAGAGAGAATGTACTGCTTCAGGCTCTGCGCTGACACCACAAACAGTGCTGAGCAGAGAGGTCACTTCTGGTTCATCTGAACAAATCTACCCTCCTGAGTACTTCATAAAGCACTAGGGCATAGGAAATTATACTCTGGGACTGAACATGAAGGGCTTCTTGTGTGACATCCTCGCATGATTAACCCCCTGTGGGTGAATGCTGCTCTAGTCTCTTCTGCTGAGGTGATCTCAAGTCCAACATCTGGCTCAAGGCGAGGCTCAGCCAGGGCTTTATCAAGTCTGATCTTGGAAACCTCCTAAGGACAGAGCCTGCATAGCTTCTGGGGAACCTGCCCCACTGCTTGGCTGTCCCCACGAGGAGGTTTTGTCTTTCTATCCAGTCTGAGCATTCTGTCTCCACTCAGGCCACACTGTCTCTTTGCATCTTCCCCCCGGCTTCCTCTTCTTGTTGACCCCCCTCCTGGCTGTGGGGCTGCTCTGAGGCCACATGAAGCTTTCCCTTCTCCAGCTGGACAAGTTCACCTCCCATTTTCCATGATTCTAATGCAAGAGTGTTTCATGGAGAAGAAATGACACACAAGGTACTTGTCCTTATCGCAGGGAATACATGCCAAAGTGATTACCCACTCAGTTTGTTGTACTTTCACCTATCCTCACATTTCAGTTTTGCAGCCTTCAGTCCGCGATTACAGTCACTTCATAGATCAGACAACTCATCCTCCACTGACTTTACCTTCAGAGAACGAGCTAGTGGCAAAAGTTTGTGGAACATGGTACACTGGATCCATCCTCATTTGGTTAATTAAGGCAGGTGTTTGGCATCTGTCCCTTTAATGGAGAGAAGCAACCACATGATCATTCTGCTTAAATAAGAACAAATATGAGATCAGTTTCTGCAGCAATTCCCTTTTTTCCAGCTGGTTTCAACAGCTGTTTCAGCACTGCCCTGAGCAGATCAATCACTGTAGGGCTTCTTAGACTGGCTCCTCTCTGCTCCTGTCTCCTTCATACTGTACAAAGGATCCACAAGCTTGTTGTGAACCAGCATTAAACCTGATGGAGAAAATAAAAAGATTATGTAAGTAGACGTAATAAAGCAAAGTTCTCATTCACTGAATGCTGATAGAATTAGACATTACTGGTGTCCTTGTTCCTTTGCCCCCACACTTGAGCACTTAAGCATTTACCTTCACACTGATTATTGTGGGATATTGATTTAACAGAAATATCTAATCCAAAGCATGGCTTTGCCACTTAAAAACTAACAAAACAGCTGTCTGGCCTGGTCAAACATTCACCTTTAAAGTATTTCACTGTCTTGACTTTGAGCTCCAGCGTGGCATCCTCGTCACACACGAACACAGTGTTGGGGTGCTGCTGGAAGGCAGACACTGTCCACATGTGGTTGACACCTTCCTCAATGGCTTTGTACAAAGCAAAGGCTTTGTGGGCTCCTGTGATCAGAATCATTACCTGCACCCCGAGAGACAAAGAAGGGCATTCAGGGTCTGCTGAGTGAGAGCTGCCCAGTCCCAACATCCCTGTCACCCTCCCCACAGCTCCTTCACTGTGACATGGTGCCGCTGCTCTGACTGTTTTATTTGTCAGTTAAATCACAGCCTGGTGAGTCACTGGAATGTTATGGATCCTTTGAGCTCCCCTTTGGGCACCACTGCACTGAGACTTAACAAGTGTAGATCAAGGAACAGATTCCATTAAAAGCTGACCCATACAGTTTTCATGACCTGCTGGTATGTCATCAACCTCAGATTCCTGCAGTTATTCTCCAGGTGAGATTCCTAACCAAAAACATCCTCCCAAACCTTTCTGGGTCCCTGTGGGGAACCAGGGTTATGCAAACATGGGAGTTAGTAGAGATGGAGCAAGAGCCTTTCCATGGTGTGGTAGGATGCAAGAGAACAAGGAGGATCAGACATTCCACTGTGCCAGGAATAGCCTACACCAGCAGGACACATTGCTGCTCCAAAACAGGATAGCCTTTAGCTGCTCCAGAGCTACTGTAGGAAGCCACTGCTTTTTTCCTAACCTCTCTGGCATCCATGACAGTGCCTACTCCGACTGTCAAGGCCATTGTGGGGACTTTGGAAAGGTCACCATCAAAGAACCTGGCATTAGCCAATATGGTGTCCATGGCCAAGGTCTTCACTCGTGTCCTGGACACCAAACTTGATCCCGGCTCGTTGAAGGCAATGTGACCATCTGGACCAATACCTGGGACAGAGACAGTGGGAGAAGGGCATCAGTTGCAGCAGCAGAGCCAACAGCTCTCCCTGAGAAGGACAGTTAGTGCTTCCAGGAACACAGACTTGAGAAAAACACCTGCAATTCTTCTGGTGAAGCTCAGGTTTGTGTCTGGTAGGAATGACAGCAAAAGCCCTCTCTGAAGCCAGCTGACTCTTCCCTAACTGTGCTGGACAACAATAAAGCAAAATAGGTGGCAGAATCTTACAGCAAACTGGTGGGAAGAGCTTGTGTTGAGCTGCTCTTGGCTCAGAGGACTCTCCCAGCAGTTTCCTGTCGGTTTCCTGTCAACACTGACAACTGTAATACACTTTGTGCAGTTCTAGCCCTTCCCACTTCTGCTAATCATTTCCCAAACAATTCACTGGACTGAAAGACCTAAAACTGGGGGAGAAGTAAGCTGGGAGAGAAGACTGCCAGCATGTTTCAGTGCCCAGGGCAATGGACTGTGAGGTGGCTTTCACTGCAAATCCGCTGAAAGACACTGGAAATGAACAATCTTTGACAATTCTCACCTCCAACAAAGAGCTCGATTCCTCCAGCTGCTTTGATCTTCTCCTCAAACGCGTCACACTCTGCCTGGAGATCAGGTGCATTTCCATCCAAAATGTGGACGTTTTCTGGTGAGATGTCAATGTGCTTAAAGAAGTTATTCCACATGAAGGAATGGTAACTTTCTGGGTGATCCCTTGGGAGACCTGGTAATACAGTATGTGCAGGACTAAGACCAACTGGAAAAATATAATGCACTTCTATACCCTTGGAGTGGCTTTGGTAACAAACCACTGCTCTGTCTTGTCCTTTGTCACTCCCTCAACTTTCGTGAGTTGTTTTTATTTCCCTAAATAGCAGAATTAAAATCAATCACAATAGCTCCTGTAAGATACGTGCCCATGTTAACATACAACAGATGCTCACAAAAGCAGGTGTGTACTGTGCCTCATCTGTCAGTACCTTTTCAGACTTTCTCCCAGTTCATATTAACAAAAAAAAGTGCAAAAACCTGAGAAATAATAATATCATTAGTGCATATTTTTTTTACCCTTGGATGCTATAAACCCACACTGGACAGCTTATTCCCTAATGCTGCTTGATTAGGATTGTTCACAGAAAAAATTCTTGTCCAGGATAAAATTAGCATTAGAAAATATTTAGCCTGTAGGTTTTTCACCTTTGGATCTCTCTTTCTTCTGAAGAGGCTGTTTCACCACTTTCAGAAAAGAAACAGTCCCCTGCTATCTTAGCAGGAGTTACTGAAGGGCACTCAGGGAACACATTGGTCCTTGTAAGGGACCTGAGCTACAGCGACCTTTACAATCCTGGAGCAAAGGTGGTAGTTGGCACTGCACATTATCTGAGCTTTCAATGATAAGCTGGTTCCTTACCTGGTCAGCACCCGAGTAAAACATTGTCCATAACAGTGTGTCTAAATACCAGCCAACACCCAATTCAGTATCTGTTCTTTTCCCATAGGTTTTCAAAAAAATTTCAAATTTCTTCTACAGGTTTTTAAATTCTCCCCATCATTTCCTTGGCTAATTTCCTGGAGGCGTTTAAGAAAAGACTGGACGTAGCACTTAGTGCTACAGCCTCCTCGACAAGATGGTGCTCGGTCATGGGTCAGACTCGGTGATCTCAGAGGTCTCTTCCATCCTAATTGACTCTGGGATTCTGTCATTCTATGAAATGCTGTCCTTCTTACCTGCAGCCCTTTGCAGGCGGATCTCTTGCCCCAGCACGCACTGACGGGGTGTCCGGCTGCGGGACCGCGTGCAAGGGCAGAGACAAATACAGGACAGGGAAGGAGAACCAGGGAGCGGCCGCGGGCACTCACCCACGTACTCGTCCATGTTGAAGGTCTTCACGTACTTGAAGGAGAGATCCCCGTTCTGGTAATACTCCACCAGCTTCTTGTAGCATCCCAGCGGGGTGCTGCCTGCGGGGAGCCGCCGCCTCAGCCGGGGCAGGGGCCGGGATGGACCCGGGCCCCGCTCCCGCCCCCCGGCACCCACCTGTGGGCAGCCCCAGCGTGAAGAACCGCCCGGGGCCCGGCCCGAAGTGGACGATGCGGTTGCGGATGTACTTGGCCGCCCACTCGCTGGCCTGGGAGTACGTCTCCAGGATGATGAGCTTCATGCTGGGGCCGCGCGGGATCGCTTCCTCTGCCAGGGATCGCCTCCGCCCGGGGATTGCTGTCCCTCGGGATCAGCCGCCCGGGATCGCCGCCTCCGCCCGGGATTAGCCGCCCCAGATCGCCGCCTCCGCCCGGGATCGCCTCCTCCGCCCGGGATCGCTTCCGCAGCCGCCCCGCCCCGTCGGTGGGCGGTGAGAGCCGGGCCCGGCCCCGAGCAGCCGGGAGGTGGCGGGGCCGCGGTTTGGGGCTGGACTTTGGAGAAGTGGTTCCGTCCGCCTCGAAAAAATGCGCTGCGGCGGCCACCCGCCTGTTGGGATGAAGCAGTCACCTGCACTGCAAGTGCACGGGTTGTCCAGAGAAAGATTTGGGAAGCAACGCTTTCCCCGGGTACGTTATTAAAAAGGTAGCAAGTATTTCAATGTGGTTCTGCTGAGGTGTCCCCGCAACAGCAGGGATTAACCCGACTCCGTCCTTCAGCCTTTTCATCCCTAAATCGAAGTCCTCAGCCTTGTCACATCATAGCAAGTCGCTCTCATGCTACTATTCTGTAGGGACTCACTTCAGGGCACGTTGGGGTCGTTCTGGGGAATGGATAGACCATGACCTGGAGGTGTCCACACTCCTCTTGGCACAGTGGTATTCCCAAAACACCCTCCTGCTGTTGGTCTGGCTGCCTTCAAGCTCTGATGGAAACGTGCCCAACCTCTCCTTACACACAGGCTTGATTTGTTGGGATGCAAAGCTCTTACTTCAAAGTTAGAAAGCTTTTAACTTTCATTAGAAGAAAGGTTAAGGTACAAATTGCTTTGTCGGGATCCAGCCTTCTCATTTTAATAATTTTAATGACCTAGTTAGAACCAGTGCTCCTGGTATTATCTCAACATAGAGAGACCTTGGCTTGCATTTGGACAGGGAATGATGGGTATGACAGGCTGTAGCCAGATGGCTGTGGTCGGACACAGGGGAGTTTTAGGCCACGGAGACTAAATAAATAAATTCCAAGCCCCATGTGTTTCCATGAGCAATGGTCAGCTTGTGGCTGGAGCTGGGTGAGGAGCTCACAGCAGCATTCCTGGCTCTTCTGCAGTGCAAGGCAGCTTTGACTTTGGCTCTGTGTGAAACAGCTCTTCCACTTGTCCCATCAGAATCATATCAGTGTGACTGATCCATTGTTCCCGTGGACACTGGCAAGAATCACAACATCAGTGGGTTCAGAGGCACAGGACCAAGGTGCTGGGCTGACCGTGGGCTGTGCCTCTGCTGCGACGGAGAGGAAAAGGGACCTGGCTGAGGTCTGAACCATTCCCATCCTGGGGCTGCTTCAGTCCTTTCTCCAGGTGCTGCCAGCCCGAAGGTGAGTGCACTCCTGTCCTGCACACACACGTGAGGGTTTTCACATCACCACTATTGCAGCACAACAGCAGCTTCTGGTGTACAAAGCCAAAACTGCTGCAGGGCTCGGCAGGGAGAGATGCTCTCCATCAGCACCTCGCGTCTGCAAATAACCCACATCGGATCCCTCAGTGTTACCATGGAAACACAGCGAGGGCTCAGAGATTTAGGAAAAGCAGATACTGGAGGCACAGCCCGCACCGGAATTGATTGCAGGAGACACCTTGAACTTCCCACAGCAGTAGCTGTAGGGCAAGAGCCGTGTCCCCCCTGGAGCGACTTGTGGGTTGTGTGATTTCTCTGCCATCAGAGCGGGCTGTGGACTGTGTAACCCCATTCCCTGCCTCCCACTTCACCTGCCCTGTGCCCCTGGCGGTGTGGAGAGCTGCTGCCTTTGAGGATTAGCCTTACACAATTCCAGTGAGGGGATAGGCTCGGTTTAAATCCAAGAGCTGTGGGGCTCTGACTGCAGAGGGTCTGGTCTGGCTCTTGCTTTCGTCTCCCGTGTGCGTGGCTGGGGCAGATACAGCGCACAGACATAGGAGGCAGCCGGCAGCTCCCAGTAGAAGCAAAACATGTTTTGGTGAGAGAAAAAAACTGCAACGATGCAGGAGAACCAGGCACGTGCGCCTGTGCTGCCCATCCCACAGATCCACATGCTCCAAGCCATCTGCATGATCTGAGTTACTCTGAGGCTGGGTTATGTGTGTGACTCGCATGCAGGGTATTTTTAGGTATGATAATTTCTGCCCATTATTGTTCCTGCATTTCCAGCTTGCTGTTCTGATGCTGAAGAACTTCCTGGTATCTGAACAGGCTGATTTTCCTTCCTTGCAAAAGCAGCAGATGGAATGAAAAAAAAACACTTTTCTGCAGGAGAAGTTGAACAGAGGAGTTCTAACAAGCACAGCAATTTCTTTTGCCCTGTCTTGAAGGGAAGAGAGTCAACAGTGCTCAGAGACCAGAGCTTTTGCTACTGGAAACTTCTTGAGAGCACTGGGATTTCTTTTCTAAAAAAACCAACAATTAAAAAAATATCTCCATGAAGGACTCACGCTTCAAATCCTGTAATTAAAGAGGCTTTTTAATATCCAGTTGGTCAGCTCTTCCTGCTCCAGCATGCTCCATTATCTTCTCAACCAGATTTATAAGAAAAGGAGAAACAACACCCCATGTTGGATAGATCTGGAGGGGAGCTGCTCTTTTCTGCAAGCCCCGCTCACAATTTAGCTCTCCCGGCAGCACTCAGATCCCAGTTAGGAGGTTCTGGGGGGTCACAGCAAGCCAACATGTAGGGAAATGCATGAGCAGGCAGCTTTGGAGAGCACACATGCCATTGCCTTCTTGTTTTGTAGATGAGGCTCCCATGGGAAAGCTGGCAGGGCTTCACTTCTCACCAGGTTCAAAACTGCCAGCCTAAGCAGTAAGGGGTTTAATCTGGATAGTAAGATTAAATTAACCAATGGTTAATTGTGATTCCTCCAGGCTGAAGAAATAACTGAGCGACAAAGGACACTGGTGAAATCAGTGAGTTGAGGCCCCAAATATCAGGCTGGACTGAGTTGGCTGTGCCACGTGAAGGCAATTTGGAGCTCACTGAGCTCTGCCTTGCCCTGTGCACCATCCGGCATGTCAGCACAACTCAGCTGCATCACTCCATATCTGCCCCTTGGTTCTGCTGCTGGATTTCAGGGGAAAAGTCCCGTTGGGAAAGTCTTCCACCTCACTGCTGCTGTTGTTTTCATTCCTCCTCCTTACAATACTCGGGGCTTATTGGGGCATAATTTTCCGCACCAGTAAACAGGGCGCTGCTTACGCCTGGCTCTGCCCAGGCTGCAGGACGTGTGGCTGTGCTCACTGGGGCTCTCCTCGTTCCAGCAGACCCGACGTGACCGAGCAGCTTTTGTTGTTACAACAAACACTCACAGCAAATTGCAGCTCTGTGCGTGTCCAAAGCTGCGTATGGAGCCCACACCTGTGTCTGCTGTGCTGGGAACCTGTCGCTGCTGAGGCTGCTCGAGGTGTGAGGCAGCTTCCTTGGGCAAGAGCTGTTGTAGAATCTCAGAATGGTTTGGGTTGGAAGGGACCTTAAAGATCATACAATTCCAAATGGCCTGCCATGGGCAGGGACACAGGGACACCTTCCACTGTCTCAGGTTACTCCAAGCTCCATCCAACCTGGCCTTGGACACTTCCAGGGATGGGACAGCCACAGCTTCTCTGGGCAACCTGTGCCACCCTCACAGGGAAGAATTTCTTCTGTGTGTCTCCTTTAAACCCATCTCCTGCTCCTTGTCCTGCCTTTACATTTTCACTGCTCCAGAAGTCTTCTGTGATGTTTTGGGGAGGAACATCTGTTAGGCAGCATTTATTAATCCTTAACAAATATCTCCAGCCTAATTATACAATTCTAATTCAGGATGTTATTCCACAATGGGAAAGCAAGACATGACATCTATGTATATCTAAACCCTGTTACTCCATTTCTTGCACATGAAATGTTTCTGTCTCCAGGGACACAGGAATACTTTATCATGATGACAAAAAAGGTTTTTGTGATGTGAACATTTTGTCTTTGCTTTTTTCTTAATTGGGTAATTTAACACTAAAAGATTAGAAGAAAGATCTAATTTTAATGTTCTGCTTATGTCTTACTAGTCTAGCTATAGCAAATCCTGCCTTTGAGTTTTATTATTCAGCTTTTAATGTTCAATATTTCTTACAAAGTGCAGATTAAAAGTTTTCCTTTATTGCTCAGTCATACACATAATTAAAAGAGCACATGTACAGCACCAGGATTTCAGAGGACTCACTCCACTGCAATTCTTTCAAATACTTTCATATCCCATTCCATGCAGAAGTCACTAAAAGCAGTGATTTAAAGCTTCAGAGTGTCTCTTGGGAGAAAAGACATTGTGCACTGAAGAAAAAGTCAAAAAACTCAGAGGTATGAAGTGATTTGCCTAAAACTATGTGGGAAATGAAAGCAGAACCAGTCATGTGCTGTAACCACAGCACCATCTCTCTACTGAGCTTCCTCATCTAAGAAAATAAAATAAATACAGGGAAAGCAGCTGGAAGAAATTGCCATTACCCCTCTGGAATTAGTCGTGCTCAGACTAGATGGACTAATTAGGCCGTGATTTGCCTCCACTGGCCTCAAAATGGCTTTGACACAAACGGTTTCACCAGTTCTCCAGGATACATTCCAGTATCTTCTCTGGGGATGTGTACAGGTTGCATCTTATTTTAGTCTCTGTGTTGTCCAAGTCAAGCACTGTGCAGCTAATTACCACTGTGGCTACAGCCTTTCTTAGGGATGTAATCCCACCTCAGCAGCAAATAAATCCATGCATGTCATCAGGACAGCTCCTTACTGCAGCGAAATTCTCTGTGCAAAATGGGAATCTGGTGGAAAGGTGAAACCAGAGTCTGTCAGTGCCTGCAGCTCCTGTTCCAGCTCCTTCAAAGGCACCTGTGCTGCAGGAAACCTGATTTTTCCTTTTGTCTCCAGCATTTCTCAGGAGTTACCCTTGAGATTATGCCTGGCTAAAATCCTTCACAGTTCCTGCCTCTCCTTCAGCATGAGAACTGGGATGTTCATTCATCTCACCAAGACATCGATGAACTACCTATGCCTCAAAGGCAAAGGACAGGGAAAAAAGAATCCAACCTGATTATGGTACGGAATAATGAGCATTGAGGCATGTATTTATGACTGAGTGTGCAGTTCAAAACCATGTCCTCAGGCTTAAATGCTTGCAACTCTCTGAATCTGCAGTTTGGAATCCCAGCAGGGCTGATTCAGCCTTCCTCATCCTAAAGCTGATATATTTAAATCTCATCAACCTTAGGGATTGATGTGGGCAATTTTGTGCAAACCTGACTAAAGCTGAACTGTTCACGTAGAAAATAAAGGTTACACAAGCTGGAAAGACTCTTAGCCAATGTAACAACACAAAAACTCCCTGAATAAACCAACTTCTCTCACTGTGTGGTTTCCTACACGTGCTCCTTTTGGAAAGAGATTTCTGAGCTGCAACACCATCTGCTTCATGCGGATATGGAAGAGCTGATGGTGCTTTCAGAGGAGTTGGCCAACATCTTGTGTTTGGCTCAGCTGTGGCACAGCAGTCGCTGCCTCTTTGCTGCCCGTGTGGGCACGTGCTGGCAGTGCGACGTGGCAGTAGGATGGGTGTGTGTGGGTGCTCTGTGCGGCCAAGGCTTGGGCAGCCTGGCCCAGATGGTGCTGCTTTCTGAGCACTGGCCCTGGTGCGTCCCTGCTGGGGCGGTGGTGTTTGTCAGCATGGGTTTATATCAGTTTTCTGACTCCGTGTTCCACGCAGCTTCCACACTGAATAATTATATTTGAGTTCCACAGTGTACATTTTATGTATTGCATGGAGCTCGTGGGGTCACTCCTGCAGCTCCTGCGCTGTCGGGGCTGTGCTGACAGCCCTCAGCATCCCTGTGGGCACTGACACATCGGGTCCCCCTCGCAATCTGGGCTCGCTCTGGGGCGGTTCTGGTTGCCCTTCAGGCCCTCGTGGAGCTGCACCAGAGTGACCCGGGTTGGAGCGAACTAGTTGGAAAGCAGCCCAGCAGAGAAGGACCTGGGGGTGCTGGTTGACAGCAGCTGAACATGAGCCCAGGTGTGTCTGGGTGGCCAAGGGGGCCAATGGCACCTGGCCTGTAACAGGATTAGAGTGGCCAGAGAAATGTACTTGGCCCTTGGCCGCCTCTAGTGCTGTGTCCAGCTCTGGAGCCCTCATGACAAGAAGGACATTGAGGGGCTGGAGCATGTCCAGGGAAGGGCAATGGAGCTTCGGAAGAGTTTGGAAAGTCAGTCCTGTGAGGAGCAGCTGAGGGAGCTGGGGGGCTCAGCCTGCAGAAAAGGAGGCTCAGGGGGGACCTTCTCACTCTCTGCAACTCCCTGACAGGAGGGTGGTACCGGGTCGGGCTCTGCTCCCAGGGGACGAGGGACAGGACAAGAGGAAACGGTCTCAAGCTGCGCCAGGGGAAGTTCAGGTTGGATATGAGGAAGAATTTCTTCATGGAAAGGGCTGTCAGGCCTTGGAAGGGGCTGCCCAGGGAGGTGGTGGAGTGTCCACCCCCGGAGGTGTTCGAGCAATGACCGGCCGTGGCACTCGGTGCTCTGGTGTGGGTGACAAGGTGGGGATGGGTCACAGGTCGAACTCTGCGATCTCAGAGGTCTTTTCCACCCTCCGTGATTCCGCGACTCCCTGAGCGCCCCCACGAGCGCTGCCCGCGGCCCCGGGCGGCTCCGGCGGCGGGCGGGGAGGGGCGGGAGGCGGCGCGGCCGAGCGTGACGGGGAGGGCGGGAG